>BPTQ01000007.1:146085786-146103597 GCA_019973895.1 Chrysanthemum seticuspe
GATTGGCTACTGATGAGTGTCTAAATACTCATCATTTTTGTACCATATAAACTGCAAAAACATCTGAAAACACTCAGAAATACATCAAAATGATAAAAATATCACAAATAAGTGTTTTATGTGTTTTAAATGCAAAAATATCAAAATCTGGTGAAAAACGTATCAAGTTTGCATAATTGGCAGTTTTAGTCCCCCAAGTTTCAAAAATTGTCAAAAACAGTCCCTGGTAAATCTAAATAAAGAAAAATGTTATTCAAGGTCCCTGAAATATTCTAAGTTTTAAAAAATGGTCCTTGAATAAATCTTTTGTTAAATGACAGAAAAGGTCCCTCAACTTTCAAAAATGTCAAGTTTGGTCCCTGGAAAATTTGAAAATGTCAAAATTGGTCTTGTACTATTGAAACATGGCAGGATTGATCCTTGTGTGAACTTTGGAAAATGGCAGAAATGGTCCTTCAAAAAAATCAGAATTGCAAAGTTAGTCCTTGTTATTTAAACTAAACCAAGCCTTGTCAATTACATTGTGACCCCTGCCATTATACATTGTGACCCTGCCTTTAAACCAGTGACCTCCCTTTTTGGACCCTTGGTCAACACCCCAGTCAAAATACTTTACCCGCCCACCTTATCCCCACTGTTTATCCTCTTCCCAAGTTGCCTGCTCCTCTGCAACCACTCTCCCATCACCTTTTCCGACCTTATCCTCTCACCCCTCAACCCCCCTCATCATCACACCTATCCACCCCCCCCTAGTTGCAAGTGCAGTCCACAGAGGTCAAAAACCCTTTTCCCGCCAAAACTAATCAAACGGCCAAAACACACTCTACTCATCCAATGGCAGAAATTATGGATGAGATTTGATCAGAAGGACACGTGGAAGCTAGTTGGGTATAAAAGAGAGGAAGAGGAAGCAAGAGAGAGCAAGTAGTTAGTTTTTAATTTTCATTGTATGTCGTTTTTTTTTCTTAAACTGTTTTAATTAGATTTTAAAATGTAATCTTAAGCTTTTATGTATTAAACATAAGCTACTTAATCATTGCAACTCATTTCAAGTATCAATTAAAAGTTCAACTCAGTTTCATATATTTTTGGTTTTACTGTTGAAGAAGTCAGTTCCAAGCTCTGATAATTAAGACTCCAAGTAGCTTCATTTTGATTCAAATAGGTTTATTTAAGCTTTATATAGCTTTTTGTAAGCTTATAAAACAGTTTCAATCAAATTAGGTGCATGGTCAACAAAAGTCAAAACTGTGAAGACATTTGGTTCAAACAGTGATGAAATGGTATTTGGTGATTGCAGAGCTTGATTTGGGTTGGAATTAGAATAGAATAGTGGTTTTGAATTCTGGTTTAAGCTGCAATACAAGCTGGAACACTTGTGAGTGTTTTACTTAGTTTCAATATTAATGTAATTTTGCATAACTTTTATCTGTATTGATTCACTAGTAGGTTTAGTTTATATATGTTCATTTCACTGTTATTAAGTCATATTTAATCAGTTTCAAAGTAGCATAAGTCAGTTTATCATTTGAGTAAAATCATTAGCCAAAACAGTTGCATAAGTGGTGTTTGGAACAGCTGGTTTTAGTGTGTTAGAGGTTTGTCCATTGCTTGAGACTTGTTGTTTCAGGTTTTTTAATCTCTAATATGCTCATTTCAGTCATCAAGATGCACCTATATTAGTCCAAAGTCAAATTTCACTTAATACTGCCCTTGTCATCAAATCAGTTAGTTATAGGAGTGTGCAATCTTGCATTTAGGCATAGTAGTTAATAGCATAGCCTATTTTAGCTTCATTACACCTTAAAACATCAATCTCAGTCTTTAAATTGGTTGCAAATCTCATTAAAGTCAAACTTGCATAACTGCTCAAAAAGTCAAATTTGCAAAAATCAGTTTTGAGCCTAGCTAAGATGATTTTTCTTGGATTCATTTCTGAGCCAAATCACATGAAATTGTGGGTTCAAGAACTTAAGCTGGTCTAGTTTCTTAATACTATTTTTGTATATTTTTGTGAATTTTTTATAAGACCCAAATCTGCTTGTCAAAATGGGTATAATTCCCCTGTGCACACACTCAGTGAATACTGAGTGTGCACAGGTTTGTGCAGCCCTTGCACCAAGCTCATAAGAGCTTGCCTTGGTCTCATATTTGGTTTAGAAGAAGCCAGCCAGGTCTAGTGTAGGATCCAACTTTTGGATTTGAGTCTTAGCTTATTTGGTGGCTTGTGCTTAAGCTTAAAAGCAGGCCCCAAAAACTGTTTTCATCACTTATTCTCAAATCATCAAATCTTGGTAGTGAGTATCTCAAAGGTTTAGGATAGTTATAATTTGTTGCTTTTGAGTACTTTTAGCATATTAGAGCTTCTGTGATAGTGTGGTGCTTATTTGGTACCATTTGCTTAAAATAAGTGCTTATTTATAAGCACTTGGCTTGGCAGTTTCATATTCCTTCACACAAGCACCTGTTTTTATATTTTTCCTAGATTCCTCATATTATTTTAAGCTTATCTTGAATTTTTCAGATTTTTCTAAGACTGTTTGGTATTTTTCTTAATTAAAATCAGTTTTTAAGTCTTTTTAACTAGCATTTAATACAAATAATTCAGAAAAGTTTCAAAAAAATAATTTTTCATTTTTCTTAGGTTAAGATAAATATAAAAAGTCAAAAAAATATTTTTCCAGATTTTTCTTAGTTAAATTTGTATTTTTTAAGCAATTTAATTAGTTTTTAATAGTTTTTAATTCATAAAAAAATCCAAAAATAATTAAAAAAATATGAAAATAGTTTTGAAAATTCTCTTTTGATATTTTAGATTTTTCGAAGTCATAGTTTCATTTTTCTAGCTTTATTTCATATTTTCTTGTATTTTAGGTTATTATTAAATAGTTAAAAATAGTTTTTAATTAATAATAATTAGATAAATAGTTATAAAAATAATTTTCTTTTTCTAAAAATTTTCTTTTATCATTAGGATTGTAAAAATGTCATTTTCATATTTTTAGGATTAATATTGTTTAAGTTTCACATTTTCCTTTGTACGCCACGTAGTTTTAAATTCAAGTTTTATAAAAACATAAAAATCAAAAACATCATTTTGCAAATAGTGATAGCGTTTATTTAATATTTTTTTATCTTTTTAATTTTCTTTAATTTGCATTTAAGCCCTTGTAGTTTATGTACTTTTTATGTAGTTATAATCAATCACAACCTCCTTATCCGTTCAAATCTTCTCGATCACTACACGTTTGACTATTCTCGCACAGCTCGTTGGGACTTAACGACCTGGGGAAACACTATACTCTCCTGGACTTCATTGCATTCTGTGTTTGAACTGTTTTAAGTTTCTTACGGTTGGCCATTCATAAGTGGCCAGCTTGCGTGAGAAAACTTGACGGTTTAGCACGAATCAAATTTTGGCGCCGCTGCCGGGGAGCAGTGCTAATAGTCTTACGTTTAGCAGATTAGTGATTTGAATATTCAATCCTTGTTTATACCATCTTTATGTTTATATTTTCTTATAAAAATCAAAAACCCAAAAAGATTTTCATTCTTTGTTTCTACATCATGTTTTTCAAAAATACCAAAAATATTCATCTTAACCCTCTTACCCTTTTTGATTCTTTATCCCTTTACCCTCTGTCCATTTGATTCTAACTTCTATTCTCATGGAATCTCTCGACTACGATGAATTCTGGGACGAAGTTGAAAAACGTGATGCTTTATCACAAATGTCAAGAATTCGTGTTGTTCGTGATGATCCATTAATTCTGCGTAGGGGAATGGAAAGAGAAACCGGGGTGACAAAGGACCAGATACTTCCCTCTAATAATGGAAGTGCTAAATACGTCCAACCTACGGTTATCCAAAGATCTAACCCCTCAATTGCTCCTAAGCCGTCTAGAATTGATCCTAAACTTTCACGATTTACGGTTAAAAGCAAACATGCAGAATTTAGACCAGTGACTAGCAAGAATGACTTGCCTAATCTTCACGTTTCTCAAGAACCAGAACCAGAGACCATAACGGAAGTGGTGGAAATTTCTAGCTCTCAGAGCACACCACTTGTCCCACCTCCGGATTTTTCAAAATGTTCTTCGAGACTTGATAGTCATTCGGATCACCATGTTGGTTTTGTCGATTCTTTGAATAAACAGATTCCTTCTCATAACTCTCAAATGAAATCGTTTATTCCTTGTGTCGGTTGTGGTGAGCCTCTTTTTGGTTGACCCTGTCGTTGGTGTACATGTGTACAGTGTGGTAATGATATTCGTAACGGGAGTTGTTTGTTTTGTGGTTCGAGGAATTCATTTGATTATGATCCTAATCCAAACTCATTTAACGACCCCTCAAAATTTTCCAATTACCCACCACAGCCCGACCTATCTTCATATAACTAACATAACTGCTGTGAACTTTGTGGAGGTCCTCACCAAGGATTTGAGTGTCAATCCGGAAACACGTTTGTCTATGAACAGTTCTCCGGTGATGCTCAGAACTTTGGTTATGACCAATATCCATATAATTCACCAGTCCAGACTCAACAGTTTTACTGTTGTGAGAACTGTGGAGGTCCCCATTTCAGCTCTGATTGTCAAACTGGGAATCCATTCCCTTGTAACAATTACGACTATCCATATCACTACCAACCTCCACAGTGCCAAATGACTCAAACTCCTCAGCAAGCCCAACAAGACACTTATCTAGAGCCTCTGGAGTCAGTGAAAAGAACTGAGGAATTGAGGAAAACAGCATTTCATAATGTTCCCAGTTTTTCTTGTGTATATTGTGGGGTTCCTCATGATGATTATCAATGTCAACCTTCCGGTTTTGACAAATCTCCACTCCCGCAATGTCCTGTCATTCAAAATTCACATGAGAAATCCATGGAAGAATTGCTAGCTGAAGAGCAGGCTGCTAAAATAAATTCCCAAATTGCCTTTGAAAAATCTATTAGGGAATCAATTGCAAAAGAAAAAGCAGCCAGATCTAGCTCTCAATTTCGTTTTATTCCTGATGACAGTGATGATGAGGATACACTTGATTCATCAAGTTCGTCAGTTGATATCCCAGCAGTTGAGATTCCATCTCAAACAACTGCTATCACACCTGAAGCTCCCACTCACTCTCTGAACATGGGGGACGAGCATCTTGACACTGTTCCTGAAAAGGAATCGGACGAATTCATAAAGTCTAGTGTTGAGAACCTTGTCCCAATCCCAAGAGAGTCACAGGGAATTCTTGATCATGTGTGTGATATCCCTCCTCCTCTTGTCTTCCAAAATGATCGTATTGAGATGTTCTCCGATTCTAATGATAATGATTCATTGTCTTGTGGAGACATCGTTTATGTGGAAGATTTACCTTCTGAGCTTGTTAGCTTAGAAGAAGAGAATGATGAAGTTACTGACACTGAAATCAAAGATGAAGCACTTCGTGCAACATTACTGAATGCCAGTCTTCTCATTTCTAAAATCGAGGATTTCAATGAAAAACCTATTTCATCTCCTATCCCCATTAAGGATAGTGACATTCTTTCCGATGATTCTATTCCGGAAATGAAAGCCTTCTGTTTTAATAATATGGGAGAGAAGATTAGTGGCAGTACCACTTTTCATTCTCATAATTCTCTCCCCGATTATGAATCATGTACATTGGAGGAGTTCACCAGTGAACCCACTCAAATCAATTCTGAATATGATTCATTCACCTTCATGGAGTTCTCAGATGAACTCACTCATATCATATCTCCGCCGGAGTATGATAACTTCTACTTTGATCTAGACACACCCGGGATATGTCTAGACCAATTGAGCTTAAAAGATGAAATTCATGCTATTATGAATTCTCCTTCTGATGATGATGAGTTAGTCAAGATTATTATCATGACTTTCTTTCTCTTCTTCACCTATCCCGTGGCTTCTCCTGTTCTTCACTCCTTCGGGAATGAAGACATTATCTTTGACCCCGGCATTTTCATTTATCATTTGTGAGCCGGTTCTATGTATATCTCATCGGTGTGGAACTTTCACGTACTTCAATGTTTATACAAACATCTTGAATGAAAGTCCGATGGAGATTGTCACTTCCACTTACTTCCCCATGAACAAATTAATTCGGGGTCGAGTCAAGCTAGCGACTCGGTAATCAAAAACAGTAGTTAAACATGGGTTTTCACCCGTGTGTACCACCCTAGTGTGGGGGAGATGCCCCACATGTTGTATATAGATCTAAAAAAATAGATGAAAATTGTAAATATTAAAAAAAAAAAAAAAAAAAAAAAAAAAAAAAAGAGAATAATTGTTGTGTTTCTACACTTAGCTAGTAATGTTATCTTTTTACGTTCTAAGTTTCGGCATAACAGCCGGTACTTTGAATATTGAGTACAATATTCATTTCTAAGTGTGGGGGGGAAATTCTGGCGAATTTGATCATAAATGTACCCTTTTAGTCCCTTTTTCCCCCAAAATGGCCAACTTTTAAAATTTTTTTAGTGGAAGTACTATGTACTAAACACAACAAATAGTAATCAGTCCACCATGTCTAACCCACATAAGGACTGGCTAATCCAGGAGCAAACAGCTCTTGGTAAAGATATCTCAAATCCGTTGACGGCTTGCAATTTGCCCAAAATTGTATGGTATTCAGCTCACCATATCCTTAAAAGTGAAGAGTTGGCTAGCCCGCAAGTTTATGGCTTGTGGTAAAGGCAGTGGAAAAACCATAATTGGTAATCAGCTCACCAAAGATAATATTGATAATTTATCTAAGAGTTGGCTAGTCCAGAAGCAAACGGCTTCTGGTAAAGACAAATCAAATCCGTTGAAAGCTGGTGATTTGCTCAAAATCATTTGGTTATCAGTGTACCAAGGTTCTTACTTGAACTGAAACATTTGGCTACTCCAGAAGTAATGGCTTTTGGTAAAGAGATGAAATCCATTAATTTTTCTTAAAACATTGCTAGGGACTAGCAATATCTTAGTGTGGGGGATTGATGAGTGTCTAAATACTCATCATTTTTTGTACCATTTAAACTGCAAAAACATCTAAAAACACTCAGAAATACATCAAAATGATAAAAATATCACAAATAAGTGTTTTATGTGTTTTAAATGCAAAAATATCAAAATCTGGTGAAAAACGTATCAAGTTTGCATAATTGGCAGTTTTAGTCCCTTAAGTTTCAAAAATTGTCAAAAACAGTCCCTGGTAAATCCAAATAAAGAAAAATGTTATTCAAAGTCCCTGAAATATTCTAAGTTGTCAAAAATGCTCCTTGAATAAATCTTTTGTTAAATGACAGAAAAGGTCCCACAACTTTCAAAAATGTCAAGTTTGGTCCCTGGAAAATTTGAAAATGTCAAAATTGGTCCTTGTACTATTGAAACATGGCAGGATTGATCCTTGTGTGAACTTTGGAAAATGGCAGAAATGGTCCTTCAAAAAAATCAGAATTGCAAAGTTAGTCCTTGTTATTTAAACTAAACCAAGCCTTGTCAATTACATTGTGACCCCTGCCATTATACATTGTGACCCTGCCTTTAAACCAGTGACCTCCCTTTTTGGACCCTTGGTCAACACCTCAGTCAAACAACTTTACCCGCCCACCTTATCCCCACTGTTTATCCTCTTCCCAAGTTGCCTGCTCCTCTGCAACCACTCTCCCATCACCTTTTCCCACCTTATCCTCTCACCCCTCAACCCCCCTCATCATCACACCTATCCACCCCCCCTAGTTGCAAGTGCAGTCCACAGAGGTCAAAAACCCTTTTCCCGCCAAAACTAATCAAACGGCCAAAACACACTCTACTCATCCAATGGCAGAAATTATGGATGGCATTTGATCAGAAGGACACGTGGAAGCTAGTTGGGTATAAAAGAGAGGAAGAGGAAGCAAGAGAGAACAAGTAGTTAGTTTTTACTTTTCATTGTATGTCGTTTTTTTTCTTAAACTGTTTTAATTAGCTTTTAAAATGTAATCTTAAGCTTTTATGTATTAAACTTAAGCTACTTAATCATTGCAACTCATTTCAAGTATCAATTAAAAGTTCAACTCAGTTTCATACATTTTTGGTTTTACTGTTGAAGAAGTCAGTTCCAAGCTCTGATAATTAAGACTCCAAGTAGCTTCATTTTGATTCAAATAGGTTTATTTAAGCTTTATATAGCTTTTTGTAAGCTTATAAAACAGTTTCAATCAAATTAGGTGCATGGTCAACAAAAGTCAAAACTGTGAAGACATTTGGTTCAAACAGTGATGAAATGGTATTTGGTGATTGCAGAGCTTGATTTGGATTGGAATTAGAATAGAATATTGGTTTTGAATTCTGGTTTAAGCTGCAATACAAGCTGGAACACTTGTGAGTGTTTTACTCAGTTTCAATATTAATGTAATTTTGCATAACTTTTATCTGTATTGATTCACTAGTAGCTTTAGTTTATATATGTTCATTTCACTGTTATTAAGTCATATTTAATCAGTTTCAAAGTAGCATAAGTCAGTTTATCATTTGAGTAAAATCATTAGCCAAAACGGTTACATAAGTGGTGTTTGGAACAGCTGGTTTTAGTGTGTTAGAGGTTTGTCCATTGCTTGAGACTTGTTGTTTCAGGTTTGTTAATCTCTAATATGCTCATTTCCGTCATCAAGATGCACCTATATTAGTCCAAAGTCAAATTTCACTTAATACTGCCCTTGTCATCAAATCAGTTAGTTATAGGAGTGTGCAATCTTGCATTTAGGCATAGTAGTTAATAGCATAGCCCATTTTAGCTTCATTACACCTTAAAACATCAATCTCAGTCTTTAAATTGGTTGCAAATCTCATTAAAGTCAAACTTGCATAACTGCTCAAAAAGTCAAATTTGCAAAAATCAGTTTTGAGCCTAGCTAAGATGATTTTTCTTGGATTCATTTCTGAGCCAAATCACATGAAATTGTGGGTTCAAGAACTTAAGCGGGTCTAGTTTCTTAATACTATTTTTGTATATTTTTGTGAATTTTTTATAAGACCCAAATCTGCTTGTCAAAATGGGTATAATTCCCCTGTGCACACACTCAGTGAATACTGAGTGTGCACAGGTTTGTGCAGCCCTTGCACCAAGCTCATAAGAGCTTGCCTTGGTCTCATATTTGGTTTAGAAGAAGCCAGCCAGGTCTAGTGTAGGATCCAACTTTTGGATTTGAGTCTTAGCTTATTTGGTGGCTTGTGCTTAAGCTTAAAAGCAGGCCCCAAAAACTGTTTTCATCACTTATTCTCAAATCATCAAATCTTGGTAGTGAGTATCTCAAAGGTTTAGGATAGTTATAATTTGTTGCTTTTGAGTACTTTTAGCATATTAGAGCTTCGGTGATAGTGTGGTGCTTATTTGGTACCATTTGCTTAAAATAAGTGCTTATTTATAAGCACTTGGCTTGGCAGTTTCATATTCCTTCACACAAGCACCCGTTTTTATATTTTTCCTAGATTCCTCATATTATTTTAAGCTTATCTTGAACTTTTCAGATTTTTCTAAGACTGTTTGGTATTTTTCTTAATTAAAATCAGTTTTTAAGTCTTTTTAATTAGCATTTAATACAAATAATTCAGAAAAGTTTCAAAAAAATAATTTTTCATTTTTCTTAGGTTAAGATAAATATAAAAAGTCAAAAAAATATTTTTCCAGATTTTTCTTAGTTAAATTCGTATTTTTTAAGCAATTTAATTAGTTTTTAATAGTTTTTAATTCATAAAAAAATCCAAAAATAATCAGAAAAATATGAAAATAGTTTTGAAAATTCTCTTTTGATATTTTAGATTTTTCTAAGTCATAGTTTTATTTTTCTAGCTTTATTTCATATTTTCTTGTATTTTAGGTTATTATTAAATAGTTACAAATAGTTTTTAATTAATAATAATTAGATAAATAGTTATAAAAATAATTTTCTCTTTCTAAAAATTTTCTTTTATCATTAGGATTGTAAAAATGTCATTTTCATATTTTTAAGATTAATATTGTTTAAGTTTCACATTTTCCTTTGTACGTCACGTAGTTTTAAATTCAAGTTTTATAAAAACATAAAAATCAAAAACATCATTTTGCAAATAGTGATAGCTTTTATTTAATATTTTTTATCTTTTTAATTTTCTTTAATTTGCATTTAAGCCCTTGTAGTTTATGTACTTTTTCTGTAGTTATAATCAATCACAACCTCCTTATCCGTTCAAATCTTCTCGATCACTACACGTTTGACTATTCTCGCACAGCTCGTTGGGACTTAACGACCTGGGAAAACACTATACTCTCCTGGACTTCATTGCATTATGTGTTTGAACTGTTTTAAGTTTCTTACGGTTGGCCATTCACAAGTGGCCAGCTTGCGTGAGAAAACTTAACGGTTTAGCACGAATCATTAGACACCTTCAAAAAGCTAAAGAATTTGAACAAGATCAAATAAGTGGCCCCGGAGGGTCGAGTGGTGGTGTCCACTCTTCACCAATTCCTGATGCAGTTAATCGACCCGATAAGGGAACTGGTGCCACCACTCTTGTGCAACAGCAAAAGCTTGTGGAGGAATCTATTGATTATAACATTGAGGAACCAGAAAAGGATAAGACTGAGAAAGATAAAACTGATGAACAAGCTAAGCCTGGAAATGATGAAGATGTTGATTATGAAAAGTATCTTCTTGATAGTCCCGTACGGTCTACGGAGAAAACTTCTGAACCTCCTAAGGACCCGGAGCTTCGTCATGTCTCATCATCATCGGATTCATCTTCTCATTCCTCACCACCACCATCTAAAAGATCAACCAAATCAACATCCAAATCAGTGAAGAAGCCACTTCGATCTTGGATTTCTCATACTCATAAAAGAATTGTGAATGCCGTCAAACAGGTTAGAAAGAAAGACATGCTTTACAAAAAGCTAAATTTTATTGCTGACCAGTTAACGTACCTTCATGACGAGAATGACAAGAGAATAGCTGAAAGGGAGTACATGCAGAAGCTGAAACAAGATCTGCAAGGGGAATTGAACAAAATGATCGAAGGGTACACTCACAAGCACCTTCTTGACATTGTTCCTAAAGTTACAAAGGAGTTATTCACCAAACAACTCTATCCGAATCTACTTCACCTGGCCAAGCAGACTATGAAATCAACATCGGTGCACGTGAACATCAATCCAGTTGATCCCATAATATTCTCAGATGCTGAGTTAGTTGACCGGCTGGTAGCTCAACTGTCCAAACGATCTGCAACACTTGCCTCTCACGAAGGTAAATTGCTTGAAACATTGCTGGAATATCAACTCAAAACAGCATGCCGAGAAGAAGCTGAAAGGCCAAAGCGTCCACGCGACGATGAAGATAAGGATCAGGATAAGAATGACGCGCATAAACGCTCGAAGAAGTCTGCTGAATCATCTTCTATGCAACCTCCACCCAAACGGACTCCAGCACAACAAAGGTCACCTCCTCGTTCTTCTACTGATAAACCTCAGGATTCTTCTGAATTACCACCCGAGACTCAGAAAACCGATGATCACTTTGAGTATACGGGTGGTGACGATGAGGAAGTCCGTGAGCCCCTACAACAACCCACCTCTCCCAAAAAAGTTCAGAAACCAGAATCCTCATCTAGGTCTAAACAAAAGAAGAAGAAGGCGCCCATGGTTGACGTCGTATCATGGCTAGATGACGATAAAACTGAAGAATTTGAATGGTTCTCTACACTTGTTAACTCAACTCCCTACCCTGATGAAGGTCAAGATCTGGTAGACGGTAATACATTGGAGCATGCTAAGATTTTGCAAGAAAAGTTCCATGTGAAGAAGATGACGAAATCCGAGTTGAAGCGAATCAAGAATGAAGCATTTCAACTGGTAAAAGATCGCTCAGAAAGTGCCCTCGAGGTCGAATATCACCTTGATAACATTGCTCGAGCTATGTCTAACAACATGGATTGGCTCAACCCAGAAAGTGCCCTCAGAAAGTGCCCTCGAGGTCGAATATCACCTTGATAACATTGCTCGAATATCACCTTGATAACATTGCTCCATATTACACCGACTGGTCTAAACCTCTACCAACAATTGGCCAACCAGATGAACCTAGGATTCCATTCAGATATTTCTTCTACAAAGACTTGGAATTTCTTCTACACGGTGGCGATGGCTCAAGGAAATACGCTACATCTTTGACACTTCCATTCCCAGCAGCCATATACTCAAACTGCATAGCTATCGAGGAAAGAGCTAATCACTTGTTCTCCAACAAAGTGGAAGCATACGACCGAGATGCAAAGTACGGGATTCATCATTGGCCGGAACGCCGAAGAATCTACTACAGAAGCTGCCAGGTTCAGAAGTCTCAACATGCAGTGTTCAGTACTAAGGACATTGTTGCCATCAAACACGTTGATCTTTCGACCAAATGGGACTACACTTTTCTAAAGAAGATTGTGGTCAAAAGGCAAGATGAACGGGACTATGCATTCTCTGAAGCTGACTTTGAGAATTTGTCTATCAACGACATTGAAGACATGTACCTTGCCAAAGTACAGGGTCGCATGAAGCAATTTTCAACTGAAGTACAACATGAATTCATCAAGTCACTGCTCATCTTCATCAGACGCATAGTCATCAAAGAACGTGTAGAAGATCTCCAGCTCGCAGTTGAATCATATCAGACCCGTGTCAACTTCACTCCACCTCAGGTTGATCTTCCCGACATCAACCAGCTCTCACAATATACACTCATCAGCAAACCATTCGGCGTCGTTTACCGCAGAGAACTTCAACGAAATTGCTTCATGGCGTGTAGTGATCTTCACAAGCTTGGGGATCACACTTTGAAGATGGTTAGGGACGGATTGGCTTATAGGTTGAAGGATATACGTCAAAAGATTGGGTCTCCTAAGCGATGGAATTCTAAGGATCGAAGGGATGTGAGGAGAATCATCAAAATGATTGATGAAAGGTTGTATAGAAGGGATCAGTTTAGAACATTGGAAAGCTTTGTTGGTGGTCGACCCAGGATTAACATCACCGGCTATCAACGCCCTGTTCGCACTCCTGGCAACATCACTGGACTTCCTGGTACCCCATGAATTGCTTCTTTCATTATATTTTGGATGTGTGATTTAATATGTCAATGGCTTGTGCACACATAACATTGTACAACCCGTAATTGTCAAGAAAGGACCCTGTGGTACGCTTCAGTGCCACAATCCTTATAAAAGGAGCGAAAGCTTCTTCCTCTTGAGTAAAACCTATCAAACCTTTCATTTTTCAAGGTTTTGCTCAAAAGAACAAGTACTTCCCCGTAAGATTTTCAAAACCTCAACCGTTTATATCACTTTTTGAGGGGGAGTATTTGAATTAAAACTTTGTTCACAAATTGTTCATATTGGTCATCTTCCCGCAACACTCGAAATGGTCATATTTATTCTCAACTTTTCAAAAATAACATATTATATGCCATTTTTGAGGGGGAGAAAATTATGTGATAAGAAATATGTTGTGTAAATGCAAATGAATCTTTGTGTAATAGACTTAACCAACGAATTGACGGTGCTAAACTGTTAGTAAATCGAAAAGACTTGTCCGGGACGGGTAATAATTTCAAGCTAGTTCGCTAGTAATGTAAACGTGTCTCGCAAAGGACTTGTCCGAGTAGAAAGTACCATTCGAGAAACTTTTGGTAGACATGAACTCTGACGGGTATGACAACCTTTCGAGGATTGTCTACACCTTCAAGGTAGTTATTAGAGCTAGTTGTCACCTAAAAGCTGACAATGTATCTCTTTAACTATGCAACGTAACCGTGTCTCGCGGGGGATTGTCTATCTTGAGTTGATCAATTCGAAAGTGCGGGCTCTTCCCACACAGTGCAGATTTCCGTCAAAACTCTAAAGCACATGTGGAGGGGAGTATTTCTGCTAAAAGATAAAACTCTCACAGTGGTTCAAACATGTTTTTCATTTACAAACCCTTTGAGAGATCTTCTTGAAAATTGGTTTTATGGCAACATAGGTTAGTCATGGAGTGATAAGGTGACTAAGGTTAGGAATAACCGTCCTATGATCCGCCAGAGCCGGAGGGATCTACCCAAGGACATCACAAATAGTGAGTACTTAGAAGTCCTTAGGTATGATTATAAAAAGGAGAAAATGAGAATCGGAGAAAGAAGGAGTTGAAGAATTAAAAAGAAATGCAAAGAAAAGGGTGAAAAGAAATAGCCCTCCAAATTATTCAACTTAGGGCAGACACCGGGTTCAATTCATATGCTACTGGTTGTCACTTAGTGACGCCGGTATTGAAGATTAAAAGTCGTCATGGACCTAGTGACGCATGCACTAAACCTTCTTAGCCACTCAAGTTTCTCTCAAAAGAAGCTTGTTTCATTCTTACAGGGAACCCTACGTAAACTATTGGCTTTCTCTTAGAGATCGCTGGTATTGAAGAAGGAGACCCTCTCCCTAGTCTCCGCTCAGGAAAAACCAAAACGCACTATTGAGTCTAGAGCCACGAGATTCATCAAATGATCTATTAGGTACACTTGACATTTCATTACTTGATGTTCAACAATAAGAACATCAGTGGTACGTTATCGAGTCCTTCACAGATCTTAGCAATCTGTCGAGAACATTTATGAGAGGTTCACAACTATGATCCTCAGTGATTGAATGGAAACTCCTGCCAGGGTCAACATCAAACAGCCTTGACAGCAGGTCACTTCGGTAACTCCCCATGGATTACGCTTAGTGTGTCTCAAACGGTCTACAGTCGTGAGGTGATGCTTCGGTGTACCTCAGCGACTCATCTGAACTGTAGATGTACTTCGGTACATCGCATTATCTCACTTGTGGGACTCCAGTTCAGGAACGGCCTTTGTAAGAATTAGAGTTGTGATTTCACACTATGCTGTTAACACTCTCGAAGTTCAAACTTGTAAGTGCCGGAATCTGCTTATTACTAACTGTTTGAAATGTTTTCTTCTTATGGAAGCTCCGGAGCGGGATGATCGTGCATATTCTTCTCATGCTCACGCCAACATCATCACTAATGGAAGTTCTATCCAAAAGCAACACAACAGTCAGAATGATTCTTCGTCAAATCAAAGAATCTACAAAGTTAAAGACTTAAAGAACTTCATCAGTACTGAATTCCAACGTCAAATAGCGTGTGAGCATGTTGAAGAATGACGTAGAGACACTGTAGCGGCAAAGCAGACCTGAGGCAGACTTGATGCAAACAACAACATACTATTACTTTCATCACAAAGAACGATGATCAAAGAACAAAGTTAAAGATGACGTCAAAGCATAACTGTTCAAAGAAAACTATCTCTCTACACTGGGGAGATTGTTCGAATCAAGTCATTCCTTCTCACAAGAAAGAAGAATGTCAGAAGACGTCAAAGCTACTATTACATCAACTCCTTCACCGTTTTCATCACCAACACTTGAGGGGGAGATTGTTGGAATCACTCCTAAACCTTTATTCAAGTGTTTGTTTCTCATATTTAATAGGTAGCTTATTATGGCCTTTATGTTTGTTTTACGTCAAGCTTATGTAGAAGGCCCATAAGCTTAGGCCCATGTTCAATAAGGAAAAGGGAAGGAGTAGGAGTGTTGCCCTAGCTCCTTGCCTATAAATACTATGTAATAACCCTCACTTGAGGGTTGGTTGTTCTCTTTTCTATTTCACTCTTTGCTTTAACCTTTCTCTTAGTATTTCGTGTGTTTGGATAAGGGTTCAACCGATCTCTCCTTCTCTATTTCTTCTCTTGATGCTTGTGTTGTAAAACTAGTGACCTTACAAATTTTATTAATAACTCTAACTCTGCTTATTATGCAGACCTTTAACAACTCTAATAATATCGAACTTCTCTCTAAAACTCTAATAAAATCACGTACATCTTATGCCAATCTAGGGGTCCTTTTATAGGCTCAAGGATACCCTAGTCGGTTTACAAATTGTATCCTTGTACATCAAGTAATCTAATAAAGAATATTCTAGAATTACAAGACTTTCTATAAACGAATAAAACAGTACTTTGTTCTTGCAGTACTTTGACTTCATATGCAGTACTTTGACTTTATCACTTAGCAGTACTTTGATTAATCTTTAGCACTTTAACTGTTCAGCACTTTCATATCCCAACAAACCGACACGCGACCTAGATTGCTATGGCAAATTTTAGTTCACAGTTCTAGCTTAAGACTTGAAGAATTTTAAACGAGATTAAAAGTCTTCTTATGTTGTTGTTGCTTGTGTGGCAAAGATTAATGTTTAATATAATTTTTGTAAATTTTGGCTCTTGGAAGTGCATAAGTACACAATAAGAAAATATCAATGACGAATGAGTCTTCGGTTCAATAGCAACCGAAAGACGACGTACGGAAAATAATTACTCATACTATTAGATGTTAGGGATTTTGTAATCATTATTGCTAATAATATATATATGACTAAGTATAGAATTTTGGCAAATTAGGCCCGGTCCATAGTTAATCCAATAAGTAAAGAAAATAGTCAATAAGTTTAGTTAAGTTAGAATTAGCAATATAAATTAAAAAATCTTAAATATAAATTTAAAACTTATATTTTGGTTTAGTCTAGTTTTTATAAGTTTTAGATTTATATAAATGGCTTATAGTCTTACATGTTGAGTATATTTAGCTTTTATTGAAAAAAAATATGATTTCGAATAAAACAAGTCGCGTAGCTTTAAGCATGTCAAAAAGTTAAGTCGTGATCGACTTAGTAAAATAAGCCGGAATCAAATAAGTAGTTCGGACATTAGTTTTGTTTGGTGTGGGCTTCGGCCGAACACACCCGCGGCAAAACAATACAAATGCAACACATTTTACTTACTTAATTTACTAATTTGTAAGTTGTTGATAAAAATTCATGTTTAATAGCCTTCACTTGTTGAACCATTTTTAGTACTTGGTTAGAGTATCAGTGAGCAAAAGACCCATTTAATACATGACTCATTCAACTATTTTGCGATATGTTGTTTTGATTTTTGTTAGTGACCACATCGAGCAAAGGAGAGAAACAAAACAACACCCTTCGAGCGATTTCAGCGGAAACACTAAACATTACGCCACGAATAAACCGAAGCTATTAACTAAGTAAGCCGAAACAATTTAGCAGAAGACGAGTCAAAACCGATGTGAGTCGAAAATCCAAACAAGAAGCTGAATACTAATTAAGCCAATACAAATTTTTCTTATGTAATTTGTATTATATTTTTACCACCCGTAAACAACAACAACCGATCGATATAAAAAAATTTAACAATCAAAACAAGATTACCACTTATGATATCATAACCTTATTAACAAAAATATTAAGCTAACATTAATTTTCATTAAGTTCATTAATGCAAAAATATATATATATAATTTTGAATTTAATAATAAAATGTGATTAAAATGAAATATAATGAGGAAAGTCAAAAATATGCTCTTACACTTATTTCTATGAACACCGACACTAATTGCTCCAATTGGAAGAGGCTCGAACCAAATTGATAAAATTAAACCCTTGCAAAACCTTCTTTATACTTCCCTTAAAAAAACCCCTCAATCAATTTTGAAAAGCCCTATGATTTGGAAAACCCTTATTTTTCGAATTGATATGAAAGTTGATGATTACTCTTCTGAGCTTGAATCCCTTTGTAGATGAGAGACTAGGAGTATGTTTGTGACCCTCTTGAACCTTCAAAACATATCTCTAATCATTTTAAGCATTCTTCACAACTCTCTCATCCACGTATGGCATCTATAATGCTGACCTAGGAGTAGTTTGGATAGT
>BPTQ01000007.1:146103607-146267491 GCA_019973895.1 Chrysanthemum seticuspe
AAGTGATGGTGGGTTTATTCCGTTTGTATCATCGACTACGAAACTCATCCTTCCTTTCTGAGTTCGGCTCCTTCCATTTTCGGTACTCATATTGGTATGTCAGCCCATAGTTCCTATCCTATGATCGCCGAGTTACTCTTCGTAGATTCCTATACCTACGTGGGTGTCTCTTTGATGCTCCAGATCCATCAGTTAGCCTCTTTTTCCCACTGCCACCTGACATGAAACATCTGGCTTAAACCCATGGCAATTCACCACTGCACTCTTGGGATCAGTACCTGCTTCGTGTATTTAGCTCCATGAGGCAAGTGGGTCCTCGTCTATTCTACATAATGCTGGAATCTCTAAACATGACCATGAGCAAGTCAGGCATTTGCTAACGTAGATTGCTATGTCTTTCTTCATCCCAGGCCACCAGTACAAATCTCTAAGGTCGTAATACATCTTATCTGCTCCTGGGTGAACGGAGTACCTCGATTTATGTGCTTCGTCCATGACTAGGGTTCTCACGTCACCACTTAACGGTACCCAAATTCGGTCTACAAAGTACAGTCCACCGTCACCCTTTTTCTCCGATTGACTACCTAGACCTCGTAGTTTCTCTGTGGGTGCATCCATATCCTTAGATGCTTCTCATTGAGCCGCTAGTATCCTATCCTTGATACCCGACTGTATGGTTATACTCATGGCTTTTACCTTCCTCGGCTTGAGTCTTTCCTTCCTACTCAAAGCATCAGCTACTATGTTTGCCTTATTTGGGTGGTAGTGAATCTCGCAGTCATAATCGCTGAAGAGTTCTATCCATCTCCTTTGGCACATATTCAACTCTTTTTGATCGAACATATGTTGGAGACTCTTGTGATCAGTATAGATAATACTTTTCGTCCCGTACAAGTAATGTCTCCATATCTTGAGAGCGAATACTACAGCACCTAGCTCCAGATCGTGGGTGGTATAGTTTTTCTCGTGAATCTTCAGTTGTCGGGATGCATAGGCAATAACTTTGCCTCTTTGCATTAACACGCACCCAAGACCTTGACACGATGCGTCACAGTATACTAGAAAATCTTCTGGTCCATCGGGGAGGGCCAGAATTGGAGCATTACACAAATTGTTCTTCAAGGTTTGAAAGGCTTCTTCTTGTTCTTCGCCCCATCGACTTAGTAAAATAAGCCGGAATCAAATAAGTAGTTCGGACATTAGTTTTGTTTGGTGTGGGCTTCGGCCGAACACACCCGCGGCAAAACAATACAAATGCAACACATTTTACTTACTTAATTTACTAATTTGTAAGTTGTTGATAAAAATTCATGTTTAATAGCCTTCACTTGTTGAACCATTTTTAGTACTTGGTTAGAGTATCAGTGAGCAAAAGACCCATTTAATACATGACTCATTCAACTATTTTGCGATATGTTGTTTTGATTTTTGTTAGTGACCACATCGAGCAAAGGAGAGAAACAAAACAACACCCTTCGAGCGATTTCAGCTGAAACACTAAACATTACGCCACGAATAAACCGAAGCTATTAACTAAGTAAGCCGAAACAATTTAGCAGAAGACGAGTCAAAACCGATGTGAGTCGAAAATCCAAACAAGAAGTTGAATACTAATTAAGCCAAAACAAATTTTTCTTATGTAATTTGTATTATATTTTTACCACCCGTAAACAACAACAACCGATCTATATAAAAAAATTTAACAATCAAAACAAGATTACCACTTATGATATCATAACCTTATTAACAAAAATATTAAGCTAACATTAATTTTCATTAAGTTCATTAATCCAAAAATATATATATATAATTTTGAATTTAATAATAAAAGGTGATTAAAATGAAATATAATGAGGAAAGTCAAAAATATGCTCTTACACTTATTTCTATGAACACCGACACTAATTGCTCCAATTGGAAGAGGCTCGAACCAAATTGATAAAATTCAAAGCAATACTAAGCGAGAAAAGCCCCTTTCCCTTGCAAAACCTTCTTTATACTTCCCTTAAAAAAACCCCTCTATCAATTTTGAAAAGCCCTATGATTTGGAAAACCCTTATTTTTCGAATTGATATGAAAGTTGATGATTACTCTTCTGAGCTTGAATCCCTTTGTAGATGAGAGACTAGGAGTATGTTTGTGACCCTCTTGAACCTTCAAAACATATCTCTAATCATTTTAAGCATTCTTCACAACTCTCTCATCCACGTATGGCATCTATAATGCTGACCTAGGAGTAGTTTGGATAGTGTAGAAAGGTGTTTATCATTAAAATGGGATGTTGTGAATTTGAGGTGGAAATGGCGTGCATCTTGTATCCAGGAGAAGAAAGACATATTCTGAAAAGAAGAGGTAGGGAAGCGGTGTAAGGTTTAGAGATAAGATAGGATTTTTAGGTGTATTATTATTATTATTAAATGTATATTGTGTACCCAATACTGTATAATTTGTTCCGTACAGGATAACGTTTAATTATGTAGAATATTTTTCGGGTATCCGTATTTTATAAATTTTATATTTTTGGAAACGACTTGACGAGTGAAATATTATGGTATTATTATTACTTTGAAATTAGAAAGTAATTTCGTGCCAATTTTATTATGGTGTCGGTACGCGTGTGGTGCCGGGACTTCGGAAAACACGAGATGACTTCTCGTTTTAGAGTTATAATGATCAGAAAATAAATAACTCACATATTCTGATATAATAATAGCCGGGAAATTGACGGATTGTCACAGTCTGCCAACCTTAAAAAGAATCTCGTCCTTGAGATTCAGTCCGTCTACACTACAGGCGTACATTCTCATGGTTCAAATTTTCTCATTCTTGAACTTTGCCCTCAAAAGACTCTTAGTTGGTGAATTTTTCACAACTTGTCGACCTGACCGGTCATTTTTTTAAGTTGTGTAAGTTGAGTAACAACTTGATTCTAACTTGATTTTCGCAACTCATCAAACAAGAACTTTCACTAGATCAAGCTAGGAAACAAGTTATCAGAAAGAGATGGCTTCTCATATATGTAAGAGACCTTTTGAAAGTTTGGCTCAAGTTTGAAATCATTTAAACCAATCAATACTAATAGTGGGGTGCTCAGATTAGTGATAAGGAAATAATTAAACTAAGGCTCATGATGCAAGGTTCTACACTAATTAATGCCATTAACTAGAACTAGAAGGTACTGAAATAGAGTGGGTGATCAAAAGAATGTACCCGTTACGGTGCTTGTGTCTTAGCGAGCTTCCTTGTTGCCCAAGAAGTATGCTCGACCCCAAGCTGGGCTGACATTGTCTCCACGGGTTGGGTTATCACCTTCAATTGCTACGGCGAGAGTCAACAATATCCTCTACCATCTCCACAAGAATTGCAAAAATTTCAACACTTTCCTCAAGGAGCAAATCCTCTTCCACCACAAACTGTTCAACCAAACCCTCGTCAACAAGTACAAATTTATACATACTTTCAAAATCAGTATCCCGCCAAGTATGTTATGATTGTTACAACACCAAAGGAACCCTCTTGGTTTTCAAAGATGTGTGAAGCTTTAAGTAGCCAACAATCATTCATGAAGCTGGATCCCTTGACAGACCTCCAATGCTCACTCCCGGAAACTACAATCAATGGGTGATAAGGTTCTTTAGGTTTTGTGATCTAAAGAAGCCACATGGAAAGTTTTTGAAGAAAGTCATCCTTGAAGGTCCTTTCCAGATGCCTACTCTCACTGTACCCGGAGATCCGAATGCTAATCCACCAAGAGATGATGTTACTAACGTTGTCGGTCTTGATCAACTTACTACTGACCAACTTCTTCACTTAGAAGCCGATGAAATTGCAATGCAATATATCCTTTTGGATTACCAATCTGATACTTCGTATTGTTGATGCTCAGAAGACTGCTAAAGCAATGTGGGAGCACATTTATCTTCTAATGGAAGGCACTGAACTCAATCAAGAGGATATAGAATCAAAAATCTACTTAGCATATGAACACTTCATGATTGAACCAGGGGAGACATTAGAGTCATATCATCATCGGTTCTCAGACATCATCAATGACTTAGATAAACATAATATCATTATGCCAAGGATTGCAATCAACACAAATTTCCTGAGTTTTCTTGGTCCTGATTGGGAAAAGTATGTTACTTTCATCCGTAAAGCGAAGAATCTTCATCAAGCTACATATTGATTGTTGTATGACTATTTGAAGCACCACCAAAAGGAAGTCGACAAAGAAAGAATCATCCGTGTAGTCCCTGCTTCGCCTTCACTCCTGGACAATCAAACTCTTGCTTTGTGGGCTCAAGCATATTATCCTCAATTCCCGACCTTGCCAACACAGCAACAATCACAAGAAACTCAATTGGTTCCCTACAACAATGATAAGGATTTAAAAGGTACACTTTTGAGGGGTCATTTAAGCCCTTAATTGATCACTTTTGTATCCGTTACTACTTAATTTCGTTCCTTTTCACTTTTTAGGTCTCTTGAAGGAAAATTGCTGGAATGTACACTTATTCGGATGAAAAGGAGCGAATATATGAAGAAAATTGCCAAAGTCAAGAATCGAGACACTCAAGCTGCTGGAATTGAAAGGGACGGCGTCACGGCTTAATTACGACGCCGTCGCGACACATCTTGAGACGACTCAGAGAGCAAATTGCTATTGTACAAGTGACGGCATCAGGTTTAAAAGAGTAGGGCGTCGCAACTCAGACGATCTAGATTTGGATCCCGACGACGTCAGAGGTTGAAGCCGACTGGCGTCACAAGCGTAAGGTGACGCCGTCACAGAGTTGACGTGGCCAAGACTGAAACCCTAATGGCGGCGACCCGACGGCGTCACAATTAAAGAGTGACGCCGTCGCATATTGTAACACTATATATAGAATCCGAATTTTTCAGTTTTTAGAGAGGTAGTTTTGTGGAGTAAAAACCTAAACCGAACCAAGGCTGTCTTGGGTAGTATCTTAGGGTTCCATACCCTATTTTACAACAAGATAAGTGTTTTACTTCATTAATTCAATCATGTCTTCAATTGTTTGTGTGTATGCTTGCATGTTCTCTATGTCTGGCTAATTTACTTGTGTGTTTGCTTAGATATATGAAACCTATGTATTGAATATTGATTGGTTGTCTCTTATCTTAATTTTCATTGACCTAGTATTAAGATAGGTCATCCGTTGTGTTATTAATGCTTGATTAGTCTTTGTTGAACCCTAGATTATAGTTAGTGTTAAGTTCATGAATCCTAGAGATTTCGTAGTCATTAACCTTAGGTAGCTTCAAAGAGTTAGGGATCAACGCATACCCTATGACCTTAGAAAACACAACGCGTTAAGAATAAGGACGTGACAATTCAACCATCAATAGGAGATAACTAAGGAGTAATAACATCTAAGTGAACACATTTTTAATCATCATAAGAGCACACAACAATAGACATAGACTACACTCACCTTAGCTTAGTTAATTAAATAATTAGAATAGTAGAGTAATCGGTAGAAATACCAACCCCCCAAATCCAATACCCCGAGATTCGTAATTTAAATTTTCTAAAAAACATAAAAAAAGATAAAAAAAATAATCTTCCTCAACCCCAACCTTAGCGTAGTAAGTTCTCACTGGCATTCTTATTCCCCTAGAGAATGATATCAATTCCCGAGGCTTACCCTAATACTACACTACAACGATTAGGTTAACTGCCTAGGGTTGAAAAACCTGCTCGACGAAAAGGAAGTTCCTTTGACCCCGAACGCGCGTTGTACGCGTATCAAACAACACCAATGATCAAGCACTCTACAGTGAATCAAATGAGGATGCAGAAGCCTTCGATGCATTGAATCAAGGATTTGTTATGATTGCAAGATCCTTCGGACATTTTGCTAACAAATCCAAAAACCGCATTCGCACCTCATCAAATACAAGGAATCAAGCTGTTGTTAACAATAGAAGGGTTTAGGTTCAGAATCGTGGAAATGGTCGTCAGATGAATAGTGGTCAAGGGTTTAATGTTAATGGAAGGAATAAAATGGGTGCTTCACAACAACAAGTTCAAGTGCTTGATCAGGGAAATGCTCAGACTAGGGTTAATGGGCTCCGATGCTATAACTGCAATGAGAAGGGTCATCTGGCTAATGCATGCCCAAAGCCGAGGACAAGAGGCAGCACTTATCACAAAGAGGCTTTACTCTTGGCTCTCAAGGATGAAGCTGGTGGAACTCTTACCAACAAGGAACAGAGCTTCATGGCTAATGCAGATTCTGATGATAACATGGAGGACTTGCAGGCTAATGCTGTTGTGATGTTAATGGCAAACATGCAAGAACTCCACATGAGTGACACAGGGCCCAGTGTATGACACTGACGGCTTGTCTCAGGTACCGGATTCAAAACATACTCATTAATGATCTGCTATCTCCGTCAACATATGCATCCGACGAGGTTCAGAGTGTTCAACATGAATCTTCTACATCTCATTCCGATGATAATCAAATGGATCCCGTAGTTATATTTGACGATCAAGATGACCTTATGGTTAATATTGATAATCAATTTGACTCCGTGGTCATATTTGAGGATCTAAATAATGATCATGTTGAGATTCAAGTTGAACAAGATGAACCTTTAGTCAAATCCAGATCTTGAGCTCATGAGCAACTTAATTCAAGACCACCCAATCTCAACTGGAAAAGTGCAATGATATCAATAAGAAATTGCAAGATAAAATTGCACTGTTAACTAAGGATAATGAATGCTATAAGTTCCAAATCAACATTTTTCAAACTAAGAGAAACGTGAAAAAGGTTTTGAAGTCGCTTTTGCAAAATCATACCAAAATGAAAAATCTTTAGAAAAACAGATATGTGATCTAGTTGCCTCCAAGAATGCATTGATTGTCTCAAATAGAACAATTAAAATATGATCATAAACAACAACTTAACGCTCTCACTTCGGAAACTCAAAAAGCCAAGTCTAATTTGTTAAATTGTCAACAATAGTTTTGTGAGTACAAAAAGCATTCGAGGAAACAAATAGATGACTATCTTGAGGAAATTGTCGACTTACAACACAAAATCAAAGATTTAAAAATGTTTTTTACAAACATGGTGAGTCAATCACAATAATTCAAAAGTTTTCTTTTAAACCAAATCCTGATGGATATGGACCAAATCTTGCTGATTACAAACCACGTTTTTCACATAGAGCATTCAAACCAAATTCTCAAGTTTACAGTGCAGAACATAGAATTGATGACCTCCATTATGAGTGTTGTTGAATATAATCGTATGGAGGAATTAGATGCTGAAGACGAGAGTCGGTCAAAAATAGGAAAATGTTGTTTATTGCAAACCATTTAACGATTCAAAAGCCTATAACTTTTGTCACACAACAGGATAA
Source organism: Chrysanthemum seticuspe (assembly GCA_019973895.1). Classification (NCBI taxonomy): domain Eukaryota; kingdom Viridiplantae; phylum Streptophyta; class Magnoliopsida; order Asterales; family Asteraceae; genus Chrysanthemum; species Chrysanthemum seticuspe. Next base: position 146,111,006 of record BPTQ01000007.1, read on the forward strand.
TTCTAACACACCTTGGGTTATCACGCCTACTCCTGAGTCCTCTTCTAATGATGGTCCCCGACCCAATGTTGCACAAATTAATGGTCCTTTACCTTCTTTTAGTGAAATAAAACCATTAGCTGAACGATGTCAGGTTCTAAAATACTTTGACACTTTCACGTCTGACATCAAACTTTTGGAACATGCAATTGAAGTAAATTCTGAAATAAAAGCTGAACATTTTCAATCGCCATTTGCGCGACAAGCAAAGGGATATTTTTCAGAAAGGGCTTTTACCACATGTTCAAAATTTAAAAACGTGTGCAATATATTGGGAACGGGAACATCAGAAGGAGATTGGGCTTATGAAAACCGTTTTCGAGAAAACAGAAACATCGATTTCAAATACTAAATGTAAAAAGAAATTGTTAAGAAATCATTTTGAACGACTCTTGGAAGATGTTATCTTTACTGATACCATAAATGTTGTGTTACTACATTCTGTTGCATATGCATTTGATTATATCGCTGTTGATTATGTTGATTCTGTTGAAAATGTTGAGAATACCGATAATAGTGTCACAAATCAAGTCTTTAAAAATTTAAAATGAGCGATTGTTAAATGAGCTTTCCAATGCAAAACATCGTCTTCAATGGTGTCAAAAAGATTGTCAAAATCGTGAACTTGCTTTGCAAAACAAGATCAACCAGTTGCGTTCAAAATATCTTGATCCAAAAATAGAACAACTGGATGATGAAAATGTGTCTTTCAAGTGTCAAATTTCAAAATATGAACAAGAAATTGCCAAAGTCAAAACTGAATATGGTGTCATATTTGATTTACTAAAAAAGACTCGTGCTCAAGCGTCAAAAGATGTTGATGATCATCTTGTATATACCAAAGAAGTTTTACGAAATAATGGAAACACTCGCTCTGAAAATCAAGATTTGTTACACACTATCCATGACTTAAAAGCGGAGTTGGTGAGACTTAAACAATATAGGATTAGTAACACACATGTACTTGCCCCAGGATTGCTTGAAATTGACAATAGAACTGCCTATTGACAAACCACAAGATGCTAATGTGCTTCCTTCCATTGAAACAAGAATAGTTGTCTCTTTTCCCAATGTTAGCACTTCACAACTTAAGAGCAAATCCAGGAAGAATAGGAAGTTGCAATGTAAGAGAAGAACAATAAAGACCTCTGAAGTAGAAGAACACCTTAGGCCTTTGAATAAAACTCATGTTGCACCCCCTTTAGACATTGCGTTAGCCAAATGTAATAGCCAAAGTGATGTAATGAATGCTGAACCTTTAAGTACTTTGAATGTTTTGTTTGAAGCATCTTGTGTTGGTTTTCGTAAAAGCATGTTTTCTGGTTGTCATGATAAATGTGTTGCTAATTCTATCTTATCTCGTAAGCGGAACAATAGAAAACAGAATACCTCTAGGCCCACTAATGCTTCTAAGTCTGTGCTAGGTAAACCGCCTACTAATGTTTCTGCAACGACCATTGATGTACCCATAGAACCCACTTCACCTCCTAGGAAGAGAATATCACCTAGTGCATTCACTAAGACCAAATATAAGACTAGTTAGACTTGGCAGAGATGGTTACAAAACATACCAGGCTTTAAATGGATTCCCAAGATCATTAACATGTGTGTGTCTACTGTAACGGTATCGGAACCCTCTAAGTCTTCGGGTTCCATCTCTACTTCTATTCCACCTGTGTCGTCTGTGTGTAATGCATGTGATACAGATCATCCTCTGGATTGTTGATAGTGGATATTCCCGACACATGACAGTCAATCTCAAACTGTTATCAAACTTTGTTTTAAAGTTCATTGGCACTGTCAGGTTCGGGAATGATCACTTCGCAGCTATCATGGGCTACGGAGATTATATCAATGGGAACATCGAAATTAGCAGAGTTTATTATGTGGAAGGTCTCGGTCACAATCACTTTTCAGTCGGTCAATTTTGTGATGGAGATATGGAAGTTGCTTTTAGGGAGAAAACTTTTTTCATTCGTGATCTACAAGGAAACGATCTTATGTCTGGAAACTGCACATCGAGTCTTTACACAATCTCAATGCAAGACATGATTGCTTCATCTCCCATCTGTCTACTGTCTAAGGCAACATCTACAAAATCCTGGCTATGGCACTATCGTCTTTCCCACTTAAACTTTCAAACCATAACCAATCTTGCACGTTACAAACTTGTTGATGGTCTCCCAAGATTTTGGTATTCTAAAGATCATCTATGCTCAGCTTGTGAACAAGGGAAAAGCACTCGTGCTCACTTTCCTTCAAAGGTGGAACACAGCTCCCAGCATGTGCTTCATCTTCTTCACATGGATTTGTGTGGCCCGATGCGTGTGCAGACGATTAATGGCAAACGCTGCATTCTAGTAATTGTTGATGACTACTCAAGATGGACTTGGGTTTAATTTTCTTCGAAGTAAAAATCAAGCTCCACAAATGATCATCACCTTTCTCACTGAAAATTCAAGTTCAGCTCCAGAAGACAGTTAGGCAAATCAGAACAGACAAAGGAACCAAATTTGTAAATCAAACTCTTCGAGAATACTATGAGAAAGTGGGAATTGAGCATCAAACATCAATTGCACGAACACCAGAACAAAATGGAGTTGTTGAAAGACGCAACCGTACGTTAGTAGAAGCGGCAAGAACGATGTTGATAAATGTAAAACTTCCAGATTACTTGTGGGCTGAAGCCGTGTCAACTGCATGCTACACTCAGAACCGTTCAATGATTACCAAACGCCACAACAAAACACCTTATGAGCTTATCCACAACCGCAAACCGAATTTAAAACACTTTCATGTATTTGGTTCTCTGTGTTACCCAAATAATGATCGTGATGACTTTCGTAAGCTCAAGGCTAAAGCTGACATTGGAGTCTTTGTTGGATACTGTGAAAACTCTAAGGGATACCGGATCTGGAATCGTCGTACAAGGGATATTATGGAAATGATTCATGCCAATTTTGATGAGCTTATAGACATGGCTTCTGAGCAAAACAGCTTGGAACCCGGACATAACCATTTAAACTTCCCCTAAACCCCATCATCAGCTGAACCAAGCCTACAGCTTACTCGTCGTCAAATGGAACAACTATTTGCTCCTCTGTTTAGTGATGATATTGATCAACGTACTCCAGATGTATCAAATATTACCGCTGCTCAACCTGATAATAATCCAATACCTGATACACCTGAAACAACAACAACTGTTGAAGAAGCACCTCCAATTGATTCTACAACAACAGTCGAACAAACTGCATCCAATGACGCTGAACCAGCTAATGATTTTCTAAACCAAGAAGTACCTACACCTGCAGATTATGATCCAAATGCGTTCTTCAATCCTTTTGCTAATGAAACTGCCACTTCTGATGTTGCGGAATCATCCACAAGCCATTTGAATCCTCCTAATCTACATAATGTATATCAACATCAACCCTCCACACATGTTGGACTAAAGACCATCCTCTTGTGAACATCATTGGAAACCCGAATCAACCAGTCGTAACTAGACAACTCCTTCAGACTGATGGTGAACATTGCATTTATGCACTTACCGTTTGCAAATCTGAACCCAAAAACATTAAAGAAGCAATGACTTATGACAACTAGATTGAATCCATGCAAGAAGAACTCAATCAGGTTAGACGTCTTGAAGTATGGGAATTGGTTGAAAAACCAACACGGGTCTATGTTGTTGGTCTTAAATGGATTTGGAAAAACAAGTTGGATGCTGAAGGTACGGTTATCAGAAATAAGTCACGTCTGGTGGCTAAGGGTTATAGACAAGAAGAGGGGATTGAATTCGAGGAATCATTTGCACCGGTTGCTAGACTTGAGGCTGTACGGATTTTTCTGGCATTTGCGGCTCACATGAACATCACGGTCTATCAGATGGATGTCAAAACCACTTTTCTGAATGGTAAACTGAAGGAAACGGTCTATGTTAGTCAGCCAAAAGGATTTGTTGATCCAGAGTTCCCTAATCACGTCTACAAACTGAACAAGGCTCTCTACGGTCTCAAACAAGCTCGTCGGGCGTGGTACGATGAGTTGTCATCCTTTCTCATATCTCATAATTTTGTCAAAGGATCGGTCGACTTAACACTGTTTATACAATATCACGGGGAACACATTTTAATCGTTCAAATTTATGTGGATGACATCATTTTTGGGTCAACACATTTAAAGTACTCAAATGCTTTTTCAAAACTTATGAAAACACATTTTGAAATGTCCATGATGGGTGAACTTACGTTCTTTCTAGGACTGCAAGTTCATCAATCACCCCGTGGTATTTTCCTAAGTTAGTCCAAATATTCTCTTGAAATTTTAAACAAACATGGAATGCAAAGCTGTGATACCTATGCCACACCAATGGCACATACCAAGAAGCTGGATGCTGATTTGCATGGGAAATTGGTTGACCCTACCAAATACCAAAGTATTATTGGGTCACTCATGTATCTAACAGCCAATAGACCTGATATTGTATTTGCTGTATATCTTTGCTCCCGTTATCAGTCGAGACCAACTGTAACTTACCTCTCTGAGGCTAAAAGAATCCTCCGATACATCAAGGAAACCATTAATTTGGGGATCTGGTATCCGAAGGATTCTGGTTTTGAACTAACAGCTTTTTCAGACGCTGATTACGCAGGTTGCTTAGATTCTACAGAAAAGTACTTCAGGTGCTCTACAATTTCTTGGTGATAAACTGGTGTCATGGCAATCAAATAAGCAGGATTGTACATCGCTGTCATCAACCGAAGTAGAATATGTAGCCATGTCAGCGTGTTGTGCTCAAGTCATTTGGATGAGAACACAACTCAAAGACTATGGTTACATATTTGACAGAATCCCGATGTACTACGACAATCGAAGTGCTATTGCGATCTCGTGTAACTCCGTCCAACATTCGAAGTCCAAGCACATCGATCTTCGATATCATTTCATAAAGAAGCATGTGGAAAAGGGTACCGTTGAGTTATATTTTGTGGGTACTGAACACCAACTGGCGGACCTTCTCACCAAAGCCTTAGCTCCTGCTAGGTTTACTGAGTTAATCCACCGGATTGGTATGAGGTGTTTGACTCTAGAGGAACTGGATGAACTATTACCACATTCTTAAAACCAGTCAAACACCAAAACCTCTTTTGTAAATATTTATCAAAAACAAAAATAGAAAAAATATAAAACCTGATAAAACAAAACAAAAAAAAATTATTCTTCTATCTAAATTTCTACCAACATTGCAAGTACAAATCTTTCATCAACACTTTGTTCTATCAAACATTTTACTATTTTCTAGGATAAGTGTTGAGGGGGAGAATGTAAATACTTTTTTGTTTCATAACACCTTGTACTTGCATGTTACCCATATTGGTTGTATCTTTGATAATGGTGGATACGTTTCTTGTTTTAAACACTCGTCAGACTCAAATATGTAAAATTTCCCTATTTCTAAAGTCGAGGGGGAGTGTCGGCAAGTTTCTTTCCAAACTTTCACGTCTTGCTTAACCAAAATGGAAGTTATGGGCTGTAATTGAAATTGGTTGAGGTGGAGGGACCATTATTGTCATAAGTTAGAACTTATTTTTTACTAAACACTCCACCTAAGTTTTTTCTTCTCATTTATTACAACATTAAATTCTCCAACAACTTCATCCACGCCTATAATTCAATCTTAAATCCGTGCACCAATCTTGAAATTTGTAAGTGTTAAAAGTTGAATTACATGATTTCAAACATAGGTCTTTAACCATTTTCAAATCCAACGGTTTGATTTTGTTCTAGGCGTGATTTATGTTTTATGCATACGCGTATGAACAAGTAATCACGTTGGTATATTTTTTGTGAAATGGTTGTGTTAAAAGAGTTCTAATATTGATACTAAAACTATTTCCAACAATTAAATCAACCCAGAAACCATATTTAATCACTTTCAAATTCCAGGGTTTATGCGTGGATTTGGGTATTCTCTATTGTGAGTGTTTTAGGACAATTAGAGGTTTGTAATATGTTTGATATGTGATTAATTAACCAACAACACCTTTGAATCTAACCTAGAAACAACAATTTGGTGAAATTTGAATTTAGGGTTTATGAGTAAGTTGGTTTGGGTATTTTTGATTCATGAGGTTTTAGATGTTAAAACTTGTTACAAACAACTCATATGGCTCCTAAGACTTCCCAGAAATCATTTGGTTCATTTTCCATGGCTAGATTTCTTACGAGTAGGAATTGACTCTAGGGTTTATACTTACGCATAACTTGGTTCCTATGCGTGACTGAACATAACTATGATTCCATGTGATTATTGAAAGGGTTTGAATAAATTGTTAATATGAATGTTATGATTGATTTATTTCAGGCTTGTACGCATACCAATTCATAAACAAGGTTAAATACGGATTCTACGCTTATGGAATACCTTACACGTAGATGTTACGCATAAGAGAAATCTTACACGTAAGGGTCTACAATGGGACTACGCGTATCCTGCGAAGGATATGCGTAAACTTGGACTCTTACGCATAAGGCTTACTTTTACGAGTAAACCTTACGCATAAGCCCCCAACCTACGCTTACGCGTAAGCTTTATGCCAAGAGTCTATTTCTACGCGTAAGTTTTCTTACGCGTAAGAATGACTCCTCGCATAAGCTTAATCCTACGCGTATGGTTACAATGTTTACGCATAAGCTTACAATCCTACGCTTAAGCCAAAATTTTATCTTACCTCATGAAATGTTATGCGTACAAACTTGTAATAAGTAATTCATAACGTCACAAGACCAAAATGTCACTAATAAGCAATAATTGTTAAAATGTTGTGTGAATGAGTGAAAATTTGGACTTTAAAATTCAAAATTAATATACTCACGAAACTTATCACATCTACATTGGACTATTGGACAACATGTGATCTTGGACTCGTAACATTCATTAACATAACAAATTCAATAATTGAACAATAAAATCAACTTTTGACTAACATAATGTCTTTCGATATGTTGGTTCTTTTGTCTCAATATCTTTCAGATCACAATATGGATGTCATCATGGAGAATGTTAATACACCAAATGAGCTCACTATGGAAGATATCTTCCCAACTGATTACAGCAAGACGATCGGAAAGAACAATCTCAGGGTCAATTTTGAAAACTTCACCTGCTCTGAATCTTCATGCCGAATCGATGTGGACATTCTCAAGACTCATCCTTACAACAACATGCTTACGAACTCTGCAACTGTGCCGGAAATCTACATTCACCAATTTTGGCACACAATGTAAAAGGTGGATGGTCAAGATGCTATCACTATAACCCTGAATTATAAGGAAGTCATTGTTACTGTTACAGATCTTCGGTCAATTCTTCTTCTTCCTGCAATTGAGCCAGCTAACTATGTAGCAACTCCAAGTGAAGAGGATATCATTCAATTCATGATCGATATTGGACATGATGAAGCTACCAGAGTCATCACCGGACATTCTTCAGTGGATCTTAAGAATATTCCTCAGCCTTGGAGAACATTGTATATCATGATCGTGAAGTCTGTATCTGGAAGAGACAACGGTCACGAGCATCCCAAACTTATGCATCTGCAAACCTTTTGGGGCATGGTTAGTAAAAAGCACATCGACTTTGCCAGTCTGATATGGGAGGACATGATGTCCCATCTCAAGAAGCCTGGGACAAAGGTTCCTTTTATCAGATACACTAAGCTGTTGATCCAGAACATTCTCAGGGAAAAATCTGGACATTCCCTTGAGACTTAACGACCCAATAGTCATTTTGTGTTGTATGAGCCTACGTTAAACAATGTCAGATTCAAGGAGTCAATAAAAAAGAAACAAGGTGCAGTGCTATTGGATTGTCTTCTCACCGATGATGTCAAAAGTCTACCATCATATCATCGATACGTTAAAGCTGTGAGCAAAGGCAAAGTATGGTTTATGGATGAAAAGAGCTCTGCTACTCCTACCAGGAAGACACGAAGGTCTGGTAGTGCAGGAAGTGTAGAAAGCACTAGGAGTGCCCTCAAGTTTCCTAAGAGGAATCCTCCTCGCAAAAGAAAAGTCCCATCTAAGGGTGCCATTCCTAATCCTAAACCGGCACTTAAACTAAAGGACAAAGACTCTGAGGATACTGAGTCTGATGAGGTGGTTCGCTATTCAGAATCTGCTACAGATGAAATAATCTCGTTGAGGTTAGCTGACAAACCACTTAGTCCCAGAACAGACAAGGGAAAAACACCAGTTGCTGAGGAAGATAAAGAAAGATCTGATGATGAAATTCCACCAAAGGATGAAGAAAAAGACTACCACAAAACACTTAAGCATCTAAGGTTACAGCATGCTGCTACGGAATTATATCTTCAACAAACTCGTGGCCCTGGAGGTTCCAGTGGTGGTGCACTAACCACACCAGTTCTCAATGCGGTTAATCAACCCGATAAGGTAACTGGTACCACCACTCAGGAATCAACAGAGCAACAGCAGCAAGAGGATGAAATCATTTTCGATTTTGAAGAAGAGAAAAGGAGAAGAATGAGAAGATAACCGATGAAGACATAGAGGAAGCAGCTAAGGAAAGAGCTGAAGAAGAAGCTCGGGCTAAAGCAGAGGAAGAGGCGAAAGCTCAAGAGGAAGCTGACAATTATCTTCAAGATAATCCATAACATAACCCGAAACAATCCTCTGAGCCACCTAAGGACCTTGAGCCTTCTCATGACTCATCTTTATCTGATTCATCGTCTCACTCATCACCACCATCATCCAAAGATGCTACCACCAGATCCACATCCAAATCAGTCAAGAAACCTACCGACACTTGGGCATCACGAGCCAAGACCAAAATTGTTAAAGGTGTCAGGCAAGCAAGGAAACGCAACGTAGTTAACAAGAAATTGAATCAGCTTGCCGATAGAGTTAATTTACTTCAAAATGCGATAAACGAGTTCCTAGAGGAAAGAGACCAGGTCCAGCAATTTCTCAACCGAGATATACAGGGTGAAATGGACAAGACGATTAGGGACTACACTCATAAGTTCTTCCTCGACATTGTCCCTGGAGTCACAAGAGAGATGTTCGCCAGACAACTCTATCCACATCTCATGGCATTGGTCAAGCACACACTGTCAAATACCCCTGCGGTCATGGAAATCAAACCAGTTCCGTCTCCTGTTGTCACTGATGCAGAATTGATCTCCAAGTTGGTTATGCAAATGTCTCACCGATCCGCAACTTTCACTTCTGACGAAGAAAAACTTTTTGAGGCATTACTGGAATATTAACTCAAGACATCATGTAAAGAGTCGGCTGCTCAGTTTAAGCGACCAAGAGATGATGACGATGCTGACAAGGATTCTGAGCCTAAACGTCATGTCACACCCCAAAAATGGCGCAGCGGAATGACATTTACGGGGTATGACTTCATAACCAAGAACACAAGGTGTCAAAATAGAGAAATACTAAATGCATTCATCACAACACAAGTCAAAGTTACAATGATCCATAATACGGTGGATACAAGTCTTACTACATAGGTTCACAAAAATTAAGTCTTAAGGGGGCATTTCCAAATGCATAACTCCTCGGGAACACAACCCGGTAGAGTCTTGTCTTATGTCTGCTAGGCCAGGCCAATACTCAACCTTCTATGCAACTTCATTCTTAACACCTGAAAATGGATACTCGAAAACGTCAACATAAAGTTGGTGAGCTCGTAGGTTTAATTGTTAAACCACGAAACTGTTCATAGTAGTGTAGGACAATAGTGAGAAGGATATACAAATATGAGACACAGTGCTAGCGACAACTGAATCTGCCAATAATGTTACACACATGTTACCAATAGTGGGGAGCTACCCCAGATAGTACTATCAACTTGTTTCGGCTCCAAACAGAGTTAAACAGTTGCGCATATATGAAACACAATTTATCATCACAAGGAAGTCACATATTTCAATCAAACGCACATATTGTCCAAAAACATGTAAACAATTTAGCACAACATAAAAACAGTTAAAACATCATTTGAGTACCATTTTCCCCCAAGGAAAACATTATGAAAAAGGGGCTACGAAAACTCACCTCAACAAATTAGCAGTCTAAAGCAGTAGTCAAGTAGAACTTGTGTATGGCACCGACACGCGACCTATATTAGTATAGCAGGTTTAATTTACAGACTTATGTTTAAGAATCGATGAAGTTTAAATAACTTTAAAAGTTTTAAAGTGTTTGTATTATTGTTGCTTGTGTCGCAATGTTTAAGTTTAAATAGTTTTTAAGTGTTTGTAAGTTCTGGCTTTTGAAAAAGTGTATATATATAGGTTAGTGTTTATATTATCATATTACGTTTTCATCTTTTAGTCGTTTTAAAAATGTACTAAGTATAGATTTTGTTATGAAAATCGAGCATGATCCGTTTATATATTAGTTTTTCCAAAAATACTAAATGTTGCACGTTCTCATTTAAGGTTATACCACAAACTTTAATAACCTCAAATAAGTATCAAAAGTGGAAATACATTAAAATAAGCTTAAATAAGCTATAATAGGCAATAATCTCTTAAATAAGTTAAAACTCATATTTCTTTATTAATTTGGGTTTTAATGGTTTGAAATAAGCTAAAACTCAATAGCGTAAGTTAGTTGAAGTTTATTAGTTCAAAATAATCCATAAAGCTCGGATAAGCACTAGAATTTGACTTAATCAGATATTTGTTGATAGTTTGTATTGAAAAGATGTCATCACATGGCAATATTTAATAGTAACTTTATTTGATATGCGAAGAACAAAATAAAAAAATAGTTTAGAAATGACAAACTTCATGTTCTTCACATTATGTTATATCGTAACTCATTTGATTCTTTATTTCAACAAATTCAAACGCACACTGTTGGCCCTCGACCAAACCAGTGGCTTGACAAAAAAAAAGAAAAAAAAACACATTGTAACACAAAAGTTAATTCAAAGCCATTTTTTTTAGTCTTATGAGTTTAGAAATAAAACAACAAGCAAAGCAATTTACCCAAATAATCAAGTAAGTACTTTTCACTTGAGCCAACCCTTTGTGTTTTTTATTAGACTTAAGTTTCTTTATGTTTTCTTTGTGACTAAAATGGTTAATAAGCTTATTTATTTATGCATAAGCCGAATAGCTTATAAATAAGTTAGAGGTTATTTTCTTAGTGCTTATTAATGTGTTGTAAATCCATTAGTGCCACACAAGCTCAAAGCAATAAACTCTTTATATATATGTATATGTATGTCGAGACATATAAAAATCAAGAAAACCAATTTGTAACTTTAAATCATTACATATTTACATGAATAATAAACATATTTAGCCTTGTAACATAAATGAATCAAGAAAACAATTAGTTGGAAGATTAGAAATACTCTTACAGTGGTTATATGTGAGGTTTGATTAGCACTAACCCACGACCAACAATTATAACCTAAGATTCACTAACCCAAAATCCAAACTCCAAGCTTGAAACCCAAAATACCAATTAAGTTAAGTTCATGTGAAGGTAAAATTATAAAATAAATGTGTGTTGAGCTGTGTGGATCAACAGCTTTCTAAGGACAAAAGGGAGTAATATTTTTGGTCAAATCTTAAAGCATAAAGCCATGTGTGTCTAATTTAGGTTGGAACAAACTTTTTTGTGTCAAGTCCTTTTCTTGTTTGAAATTTCAAAGTTATACATGTGATATCCTAGTACATAGGACGGTAAGAATGAAATAAAAATGAGGGTTTTTATTATTAAGTGTATTTTGTGTACTTCGTGTCCCGTTGAGCTAAAGTGTAATCGCGATACTTTGGTTTGGAAAAATGAAAGAAATATATTTTTGAGAATGTTTTTTATAAAACTAATATAAAAATAAAATTATAGACTCCAAGAAACAATTATTGAATTCAAGCCGTTACTAATGCGGTGTCGGCACGCGTGCGGCATTGTTTTTTTTTTCAATTCTTGTTGTTACTTATACGTAAAAGAACTATGTAACTTCAAAAATAAATTACTTTGAGTTTTAAGGTTGAGTAAGGACCTATAAAATTGCGGGTTGTTATAGTCTACCCCCGTTAAGAGAATTTCTTACACGAAATTCAGCTAGTACTACTCATGGGATTCATTTCTTCAAAAAGGTGTGGGTACTTAAGTCTCATCTGATCCTCTCGTTCCCAGGTAAACTCAGGTCCTCACTTAGAATTCCATCGAACCTTGACGATAGGAATCTTTCTACGTTTCAACTTTTTGATCTCACGTTCCATGATTTCTATAGGTTCTTCTACAAAGTGCAACTTAGGATCTATCTGAATTTCTTCCAAAGGTATGTGTAAGGTCTGATCAGCAAGAAACTTCTTGAGATTCGACACGTGAAACGTGTCATGAACGCTACTTAGCTCTTGAGGTAGTCTTAGTCGGTAAGCTACCGGACCGATTCTCTCAGTGATCTCAAATGGTCCCACATATCTGGGTGCTAATTTACCTTTCTTACCAAAAAGCATTACACCTTTCTAAGGTGACACTTTAAGTAACACATGATCACCAACGCAAAACTCTAGGGGTCTTCGTCGGTTGTCGGCATAGCTCTTCTGACGGTCACGTGCAGCCTTGAGTCTATCCTTGATTTGGATTACCTTCTCAGTGGTTTCTAGTACTATCTCAGGTCCAATCATTTGACTTTCACCGGCTTCTGCCCATGCAATGGGTGAACGACACTTCCGTCCGTACAGTGATTTGAATGGTGCCATATCTATGCTAGAATTGTAACTATTGTTATAAGAGAACTCGACCAATGGAAGATGAGTATCCCAATTTCCGCCGAAGTCGATGGCACACGCTCTAAGCATGTCTTCTAGGGTTTGTATAGTACGCTCACTCTGACCATCAGTCTGCGGATGTTAGGCTGTACTCATGTCCAATCGTGTTCCCATTGACTTCTGCAATGCTTGCCAAAAGTTTGACGTGAAACGGCTATCACGATTCGATATTATCGATATCGGCATGCCATGTCTTGCCACTATTTCATTGATGTACAGTCTTGCCAATTTATCCATCTTATAATCCTCTCGAATGGGTAGGAAATGAGCAGACTTAGTAAATCAGTCTACAATAACCCAGATTGAATCGTGTCCACTACTGGTTCTTGGCAACTTCATGATGAAGTCTATGGTTATCATTTCCCACTTCCACTCAGGAATCTCCGGTTGCTGTAACATACCAGATGGTTTCTGATGTTCAGCCTTCACTATTGAGCAAGTCAGGCATTTGCTAACGTAGATTGCTATGTCTTTCTTCATCCCAGGCCACCAGTACAAATCTCTAAGGTCGTAATACATCTTATCTGCTCCTGGGTGAACGGAGTACCTCGATTTATGTGCTTCGTCCATGACTAGGGTTCTCACGTCACCACTTAACGGTACCCAAATTCGGTCTACAAAGTACAGTCCACCGTCACCCTTTTTCTCCAATTGACTACCTAGACCTCGTAGTTTCTCTGTGGGTGCATCCATATCCTTAGATGCTTCTCTTTGAGCCGCTAGTATCCTATCCTTGATACCCGACTGTATGGTTATACTCATGGCTTTTACCTTCCTCGGCTTGAGTCTTTCCTTCCTACTCAAAGCATCAGCTACTATGTTTGCCTTATCTGGGTGGTAGCGAATCTCGCAGTCATAATCGCTGAAGAGTTCTATCCATCTCCTTTGGCACATATTCAACTCTTTTTTATCGAACATATGTTGGAGACTCTTGTGATCAGTATAGATAATACTTTTCGTCCTGTACAAGTAATGTCTCCATATCTTGAGAGCGAATACTACGGCACCTAGCTCCAGATCGTGGGTAGTATAGTTTTTCTCGTGAATCTTCAGTTGTCGGGATGCATAGGTAATCACTTTGCCTCTTTGCATTAACACGCACCCAAGACCTTGACACGATGCGTCACAGTATACTAGAAAATCTTCTGGTCCATCGGGGAGGGCCAGAATTGGAGCATTACACAAATTGTTCTTCAAGGTTTGAAAGGCTTCTTCTTTTTCTTCGCCCCATTCGTACTTCTTATTCTTTTGAGTCAGCAAGGTAAGAGGTTTGGAAATCTTGGAGAAATTCGCGATGAATCGTCGATAGTATCCCGCCAGTCCTAAGAATGAGCAGACTTCGGTTGGGGACTTAGGGGCTTCCCAATTCTTCACTGCTTCGATCTTGCTGGGATCCACATGAATACCATCTTTGTTAACCACATGTCCAAGGAATTGGACTTCTTGTAGCCAGAATTCATATTTCGAGAATTTGGCGTACAATTTCCCCTTCTTGAGTAGCTCTAAGATTAACTTTAGATGCATTTCATGTTCCTCTTTTGTCTTGGAATAGATCAAAATGTCATCAATGAATACGATAACAAATTTTTCCAGGTACAGCCTGCATACTCGGTTCATCAAGTCCATGAAAACTGCAGGCGCATTTGTCAGTCCAAAAGGCATAACCATAAACTCGAAATGACCATATCGAGTTCGAAATGACCATATATATATAGGTTAGTGTTTATATTATCATATTATGTTTTCGTCTTTTAGTCGTTTTAAAAATGTACTAAGTATAGATTTTTTTTATGAAAATCGAGCATGATCCGTTTATATATTAGTTTTTCCAAAAATACTAAATGTTGCACGTTCTCATTTAAGGTTATACCACAAACTTTAATAACCTCAAATAAGTATCTAAAGTGGAAATACATTAAAATAAGCTTAAATAAGCTATAATAGGCAATAATCTCTTAAATAAGTTAAAACTCATATTTCTTTATTAATTTGGGTTTTAATGGTTTGAAATAAGCTAAAACTCAATAGCGTAAGTGAGATGAAGTTTATTAGTTCAAAATAATCCATAAAGCTCTGATAAGCACTAGAATTTGACTTAATCAGATTTTTGTTGATAGTTTGTATTGAAAAGATGTCATCACATGGCAATATTTAATAGTAACTTTATTTGATATGCGAAGAACAAAATAAAAAAATAGTTTAGAAATGACAAACTTCATGTTCTTCATATTATGTTATATCGTAACTCATTTGATTCTTTATTTCAACAAATTCAAACGCACACTGTTGGCCCTCGACCAAACCAGTGGCTTGACAAAAAAAAAGAAAAAAAAAACACATTGTAACTCAAAAGTTAATTCAAGGCCATTTTTTTTAGTCTTATGAGTTTAGAAATAAAACAGCAAGCAAAGCAATTTTCCCAAATAATCAAATAAGTACTTTTCACTTGAGCCAACCTTTTGTGTTTTTTATTAGACTTAAGTTTCTTTATGTTTTCTTTGTGACTAAAATGGTTAATAAGCTTATTTATTTATGCATAAGCCGAATAGCTTATAAATAAGTTAGAGATTATTTTCTTAGTGCTTATTAATGTTTTGTAAATCCATTAGTGCCACACAAGCTCAAAGCAATAAACTCTTTATATATATGTATATGTATGTCGAGACATATAAAAATCAAGAAAACCAATTTGTAACTTTAAATCTTTACATATTTAAATGAATAATAAACATATTTAGCCTTGTAACATAAATGAATCAAGAAAACAATAAGTTGGAAGATTAGAAATACTCTTACAGTGGTTATATGTGAGGTTTGATTAGCACTAACCCACGACCAACAATTATAACCCAAGATTCACTAACCCAAAATCCAAACTCCCAGCTTGAAACCCAAAATACCAATTAAGTTAAGTTCATGTGAAGGTAAAATTATAAAATGAATGTGTGTTGAGCTGTCTGGATCGACAGCTTTCTAAGGACAAAAGGGAGTAATATTTTTGGTCAAATCTTAAAGCATAAAGCCATGTATGTCTAATTTGGGTTGGAACAAACTTTTGTGTGTCAAGTCCTTTTCTTGTTTAAAATTTCAAAGTTATACATGTGATATCCTAGTACATAGGACGGCAAGAATGAAATAAAAATGAGGGTTTTTATTATTAAGTGTATTTTGTGTACTTCGTGTCCCGTTGAGCTAAAGTGTAATCGCGATACTTTGGTTTGGCAAAATGAAAGAAATATATTTTTGGGAACGTTTTTTATAAAAATAAAATTATAGACTCCATGAAACAATTATTGAATTCAAGCCGTTAATGCGGTGTCGGTACGCGTGCGGCATTGTTTTTTTTTCAATTCGTTCCGTTACTTATACGCAAAAGAACTATGTAACTTCAAAAATAAATTACTTTGAGTTTTAAGGTTGAGTAAGGACCTGTAAAATTGCGGGTTGTTATTCGTCAAAAGAAAACAGGCGAATCCTCTTCCATGCCTCCACCACCCCAAAAGACCACCACCACCACAAGAACTGCTCAACGTCCTCCTGCTTCAGATAAACCTCGGGACTCTGAATCTTCACCACCAAAGGAGAAAACTGATGACTATTTCCAATACACCGGTGGTGATGACGAAGAAATTCCTGAGCCTCAACAACAGCCCCTTCTCCGACATCAACCGAGCAGCCTAAAGAATCATCCTCCAAGTCTAAGCAAAAAAGGTTAACATCAGTTGTATCATGGCTAGATGAAGATGAAACTGAAGAATTTGAATGGTTTTCTAAGCTTGTTGATGCCACTCCTCAGTTACCGGAAGGCCAAGAACCGGTAGATGGCCAAACAATGGAGCAAGTTAAGATCATTCAAGACAAGTTCAAAGTGAAGATGATGATGAAAAAGGAGTTATGCCGAATCAAAAATGATGCATTTCAACTTCTGAAGGATAACTCTAGCAGTGCCATTGAAGTCGAGTATCATCTCAACAACATCGCACAGGCCATGTCCAACAACATCGATTGGCTCAACTCTGAATCAAACATCGACTTCACACAACAAGATAAGACTCCATATTTCACTGACTGGACAAAGCCACTGAAAACCATTGGTCGACCGGATCAACCTCGAATTCCATACAAATACTTCTTCAACAAAGACCTTGAATTTCTTCAACACGGTAGCAAGGTCAGTAAGAAATATGCTACGTCACTTACCTTCAACATTCCAGCAACTGTCTTCTCCAATAATGTAGCCATCGAGGAAGAAGCCACAAGAATGTTTGTTGATAACATGGTGAAGTATGATCTCGATGCGAAGTATGGCATTCATCATTGGCATGAAAGAAGACGAATTTACTACAGAAGCTGCCAGGTTCAGAAATATAACAAAGAGGTGTTCAGTGACAAACGGATCGTTGCAATCATGAATGTCAGTCTGGCAATAAAGTGGGATTATTCATTCCTCGAGGTAATCAAAGTTAAACGCCAAGACGAACAGGAATATGATTTTACCGAAGCCGATTTTTCGAGATTGTCGCTCAATGACATCGAAGACATGTATCTTGCTAAGGTACAAGGACGAATGCGACACTTCTCTACCAATATCCAGCTCCAGTATATCACAGCCTTGTTGATATTCATTAGAAGCAAAGTGATCCAGGAACGTGTTGAAGACCTTCAATTGGCTCTTGAATCTTATCAGAAGAAAGTCAATCTCACCAAACCATTGCTACACTTTCCGGAAATCAACCAACTCGCTCAGTACACCATTGTGAGGAAACCAAAGTTTGGAGTTGTTTACCGTAGTGAACTTCACCACAACTGCTTAATGGAGTGCGATGAGCTTCACAAGTTCTATGATCACACTTTAAAGAAGGTTCGTGATGGGTTAGCGTATCCGTTGAAGGAGATTTACGAAGGAATTGGGTCAAAGAAGAGGTGGAATTCTAAGGATAGGAGGGATGTGAGGAAGATCATCAAGAGGATCGATGAAAGGTTGTTTCATCGGGATCAATGAGGAATCTTGAGAGCTTTGTGGGTGGATGCCAGAGTTTCTCTCTTACCGGTTATCAACGACAAGAAAGAACTCCCGGTCTCATTGAAGGATTGATTGGTACTGATTAAATTCTCTTTGATTGATTTTTTGGATATTCTGATCTGTATATTTGACTATGGCTTGTGCACACATAACAGTGTACAACCCGTACTTGTAATGAAAGGACCATGTGGTACGCTTCAGTGCCACAATCCTATAAAAGGAGCGAAAGCTTCTTACTTTTGAGTAAAACTTATCAAAACTTTCATTTTTCAAAGTTTTGCTCAAAAGAACAAGTACTTCCCCTTATGTTTTTCAATACCTCAAAAGTTAATATTACTTGTTGAGGGGGAGTACTTGCTAAAATCTTTGTTCACAAATTGTTCTTCGTGGAAACTTCCCACAAAACTCGAAATGGACATATTCGATATCAAACTTTCATCAAAAATAACATTTATATACCATTTTTGAGGGGGAGAAAAATTGTGTGATACAAATATGTTGGAAAATGTGATTGAATCTTCGTGCTAAGACTTAACCCATGTATTGACGAGACCTGAACTGTCATACATCGAAAAGATTTGTCTTCCAAGACTTATCCTAGTAGATTGTACCTATTCGAGAAGCTCTTGATAGACATGAACTTTGACGGGTTTGACAACCTTTCGAGGTTTGTCCACACCTTCAAAGTAGTTATTAGAGCTAGTTGTCACCTAAAATCTGACAATGTAACTCTTTAACTATGCAACGTAGCCGTGTCTCGCGGGGAATTGTCTATCTTGAGTCGATCAATTCAAAAGTGCGAGCTCTACCCTCATTGTGCAGATTTCTATCAAAACACTTGAGCACATGTGGAGGGGGAGTATTTATGAAAATACAAAACTCTCGAAGTGTTACATAATGCTTTCACTCATAAACACTTTGAGAGATTTTCAAGAAAATGGTTTTATGGCAACTTAGGATAGTCATGGAGTTATAAGGTGACTAAGGTTAGGAATAACCGTCCTATAATCCACCAGAGCCGGAGGGATCTACCCAAGGACACCACCAATAGTTAGAATTTAGAAGTCCTTAGGTATGATTATAAAAAGGAGAATATGAGAATCAGAGAAAGAAGGAGTTGAAGAATTAAAAAGAAAAGTAAAAGAAAAGGGTGAAAAGAAATAGCCCTCCAAATTATTCAACTTAGGGCAAACACCGGGTTCAATACATATGCTACTAGTTGTCACTAGATGAAACCGGTATTGAAGATTAAAGTCGTCATGGACCCAGTGACGCATGCACTAAACCTTCTTAGCTACTCAAGTTTCTCTCAACAAAAGCTTGTTTCATTCTCACAGGGAACCCTACGTAAACTATCGGCTTTATTTTAGAGATTGCTGGTATTGAAGAAGGAGACCCTCTCCCTAGTCTCCGCTCAGGAAAACCAAAGTGCACTATTGAGTCTAGAGCCACGAGATTCATCAAAATATCTCTTAGGAACACTTGACATTTCATCACTTGTCGTTCAAAATTAAGGACACAAGTGATACTATTCTAGAGTCCTACACAGATCTTAGCAATCTGTCGAGAACATTTATGAGGGGTTCACAACTGTGATCCTCAGTGATTGAATGGAAACTCCTGCCAGGGTCAACATCAAACAGCCCTGACAGCAGGTCACTTCGGCAACTCCTTGTGGGTTACGCTTAGTGTTGTCTCAAACTGTAGATGTACTTCGGTACATCGTGTTATCCTACTTGAGGGACTCCAGTTCAGGAACAGCCTTTTCCAGAATTAGAGATGTGTTTTCACACTATGCTGTTATCACGCTCGAAGTTCAAACTTGTAAGTGCTGGAAATCCCGCTAAGGAGGTTCCTTTCAAGAATCGAGTCCTGAAGATGTGGGTCATTACTTGAACTTGTTCAATGTAATGCCAACTGTCCCTTATGGGATTCGGACGGTTTATTCGCCCGACCAAGGTGAATGGAATCAAGACATTCATCAGAAGAACAATCGTAGTGGTCAATTCTCTAAGAAACGACCACAGTGATCGATTGGTGTTTATCACTAACCCATTCTTATGTTTTCTTCTTATGGATGCTCCTGGGAGATGATCGTGCAGATTCTCCTCATGCTCATACCAACAACAACAAAAATTGAAGTTCTCTCGAAAGGCAACACAAAAGTCAAAATGATTCTCAGTCAAAGCCAAAGAATCTACAAAGTTTAAAGACTAAAGAGAACTACTTCAATCCTGAAATTCAACGTTAAAGAGCGTGTGAGCATGTTGGAGAAGGACGTGGAGACACCTGAGCAACGAAGCGGACCTGATGTAGATTACAACAATATAACATCACCATATCCACACCAGAACAAAGAACAAAGATAATGAAGACGTCAATGCTAAAAAATTCAAAGAAAAACAAGATCCCCACACTGGGGAGATTGTTGGAATCAAGACACTTCTTCTCACAAGAAAGAAGAATGTCAGAAGACATCAAAGCAACTATTACATCCGCACCAACAACTTTTCAAGATTAGTGATGTCATTAATTACCAACACTTAGGGGGAGATTGTTGGAATCACTCCTAAACTATATTTCAAGTGTTTGTAATCAATATGTAATAGGTTGCTTAATTAGACTTTTATGTTTGTATTAATGGCAAGGCTTATGTAGAAAACCCATAAGCCTTGGCCCATATCCAATAAGGAAGGAAGGGAACTTGTAGTGTTGCCCTAGTCCCTTCCCCTATAAATAGTCTTATAAACCTTCATTTGAAGGTTGGTTGTTCACATTTTCATATATCCTACGCATAACATTTACTTAACATATTCGTGTGTGCGTTTGTGTGTTCAACCGGTCTATCTCATCTATATTTCTTACATATTGATGCTTGTGTTATATTATGGTGACCTAACCCTCTTTATTGGAAGCCTGGCGCTCCTCCAACGCACCATCACGACTGTTCCGATGACTATCTAACGATGTACCACCCTGATCAACAGCATCGTGTACACTACATCCTACAACACCTTCCTCCACTATAACCAAACCAGGCGAATCCAACACACAACCACCTAGGCTCACAACATGCTCACTGGGTTCTAAATTTCGAGGACAACTATCAACAACGTCCACCCTCTTTCATGCCTTACTCTTAACTCTCATACTAACAATTAAAGCATCTAAACAACAAAGTAACCTAAACACAACAATCCCTAACCAAACAACCCAAACGCTGCAAAAGAATAGTCGAACTAACGTGCATGCAAAAATATAACAAACAATAATAGATACTATGGCTCGTAAACAACACCAAACACTTACTAACTTACACACACTAATAAACAACCTACAACAAACATGCAAAAGAAAAACACAAAGACAGAAATCGAACATGCAATAATGAGCGAATGATCCAACAAACAGCGTACCTACCAAAAAATGCTAGAGAAGACACGTAGCTTCACAGCAAAGAAAACGAAGAGACATATATACTGCTCAAAAAAGGCCCAACAAAACTACACCACTTGCAGTCATAACGGGCCAAACTTCGTGGGCCTGAAAACCCACCGGAACCCTTAATGAAAAAACATTAAAACACGTTCGCACAATAAAAAAGTATAAAAAACTTTTAAAATAATGCCACCGACGTAGCGGTTTAATATAGATATATAATGTGGTTAGTAAAACATTTTTAATGTGTGCATTTTAAAAATGAATTTATAATTTAGAATGAAAGGAGTATATCATAATTCTAGCCTTCTAGATAGACATTGTTAAAGTTTGTGTTACCATGACGCTAAGAACAATATTGAAAGGAAATTTATTCTTGCTTATAATACTGAGAAGTGAACTTACTATGAAAATAAGTATCATTTTGAGTAACATTTTTGCAAATTTCTTATTTATAGGTTTTCTTTTTGAACGAAAATTAGAAAGTAAATCAAAAAGAGAAAAATAGCAATATTGTATTTGAATTTTAGTTTAGAATACGTTTCTTTTAGAGCACTTGTAATGGTAACGCCATAACGGCGTTATAGCACAAATAACGGCGTTATGGGCGTTATCCTTGTTGTGACCTCGGCGTTAAAGAGCTGAAAGGAAGCCCGCGTTGCTTTGGCAACGGGCGTTATAGGAGAGGCGCAAAAAAAAAAAAAAAAAAAAAAAAAAATTCAAAAATTTTACACTTTCTACCCTTAAACTTAAACTAGCCGTTATTTTTAAAAAAAAAATTTCAAAAAACACCCTAAACGGCTACTAGCCGTTATTTTTCAAAAAAATTTTCAAAAACCTTTTTTTACCACTATAAATACCCAATTAAAACACCATTTCTTTTCACACTTCCACTACTAAATCCTCTTCATTCTCTCAATCTTTCAACTTCTATTAACTGCAAAAAAAAACAATGTCGGGAGGCAACGACGATACTTTCTACAATCTTCTTGCTAGTGGGTGGAATCCCTCAAACCCGGGTTCATCATCTAACCCGAACGCCGGTTCATCTTCAATCCCCAACCCACTAGGCTTATCGAGCCAAGAAATGTATCAACAACATCAAGCATTTCTGTATTGGCAACAACAAAACCAACAAAACACATTAAACTCTAACTTTCAAAACCTACAATTCACACAACAATCACAACAATCACAAACTGAAACACATGATGTTGCTGACACACCCACGTCTCCTCCAAAAAAAGGAAAAGGTCGCATTAAGCGAAAATCAAAGAAATCCAAAGACCCCGAGCCCGAACCAGTTGATTTTGATGAAGGCGAAGTTGTTGTTAACTCACGTTGGACTCCAGCAGAGGAAGCATTACTTGCAACATGTTACATAGCTGTTTCGGAGGATCCGAAAGTTGGAAAGTGCCAACCCAGGGATACGTTTTGGTATCGGGTGCGAAATGAGTTCAATAAAAACAACTTTCAACGGCGGAACAAGGATATGCTGTCAAGCAAGTGGAAAACTTTGAACGGCATATGCACAAAGTTCAACTCTCATTACAAACGTTCGAAACGGGATCAACGAAGCGGGGAAAGTGAGCTGGATGTGATGCAACGGGCAAAGCAATGGTATCGTGAGGAAATCAAGGGATCAGCTTTTGGCCTCGAAGACGCTTGGGAGGTTTTGCGTCATTATAAGAAATGGAACACGCCGGAACCGGTCGATTTAACCGGCGAAGTCCCAAGCCAAACAAACGAGGATTTGTTTGGTCAAGATGAACAACCTCGCCCCATGGGAAAGAAACGTGCTACCAAGAAAGCAAGATCCGAGACTACAACAAGTACTGGGGGAACAAGCACTGGAGGAACGAGCTCGTCAGCTTATTTCACAGAAACTATGGCAAACGAGTTTCGTATGAAACGAGAAGTCTCCGAAGCGGCGTATCGGGCCCAGCAGGAAAGAGATCTCACATTAACAAGGTTGGAAGAGATCAAGTTTTTGATGACGTCTACTGATGGGCAAGATCCAATGGTCGTGCAGTGGATCAATGACGAAAAAGATCGAATCATCGCAAAATATAACTTGAAACCTCGTCAGTAGATCGTATTCTCGTCATTTCCTTTAATTTGTTGTAACGTTTTATTTCGTTGTATGGTTTTTTTTATTTCGTTGTATGGTTTTTTTTATTTCGTTGTATTTTTTTTAGTCTCGTATTGTAATATGTTTTAAATTTTAATGAAATGTTTGTTTTAGTTTAAAAAATGAAGTGTTTGATTTAGTTTAGGGGTTGAAATTGAAAATATTAAATATTAGTGGTGTTATGGTGTTATTGGGATGTTATTGTTGTGGGTGTTTTTTGGGGATGTTAATGTTAAATGTTAAAGCTGATGTGGCGCTGACGTGGACGGTGTTATTGGTGTTATGGTGTTATTATTGGGAGTGCTCTTAATAAAAAAGAAAAAATCTTAAAAAAAATGTATTTGAAATTTACATGCATCAATAATGAAAATTGTATTTTAGTTATTGTGCTATTATTCTTCGATGTATGCTAAAATGACACGCCAATAATCCATTTAATCCATTTAACTTTTTTTTACGAGGATTGTCAGGTAAGTTTGTAGCACGCTGTAGTGGTGGTAAAAACGTGGGTTAGTAGGCATCACATTTATTTACAGTAACCGTAAGCGTACACAACACCCTTCTTCACTCTCCTTCCTCTACAAGCTTCCCCACCATCCCTATAAATAACCCCTCATCCTTGCTCCCTTCATTTCTCACTCACAACCAAACAACCATAAAAAAAAGGTCCTTCATTATATATTCCAACTATTTTTTATGTTTTCGTTCCTTATAATTACGTTTTTTTCCGCATTTTTTTTACCAAATGATCGTACATTCGAAATTTACCAAATCATACACTATTTTCTTGACAATTTTTTTGTTGACCTAGTTACACTTTTCAGTAGAAAATAGTGTAAAGTAGCAAAAAATGGTACAAATCACATATTTGCGAAAGAACATTTTTCAATACATTTTTGTTACTAAAAGGATCATACAATCTATTTTTACCAAATCATCTTTCAGTTTTCTAAGACTTTTTGAGTTTCTGTGCAATTTTATTAGTGACACATCTTTTATTTACTTTAGTGACACTTGTTTATTCTTCAATAGCGACACTTTCCTGTTACTAGTATGTTTATAATGTTTCGTCATTTATTTTTTTGTGACAGATAACTAACAATGACGAAAGGGTCCAAAGCGTCCAACAGCACCTCATCAAAAACCGTCGCAAAAGTGGGTTACGGTTACAACTCATCCGTACCAGTGAAAACAACTGTCACATTCAAAGGTGGCAAAGGTGGTGGTGGTGGTGAAGGCAGTTACCAAAACAAGTCAAAAATCAGTTACAACAACAAACAAACAGGCAGTTATGCCCGTGCAACAACCAAAGAAAAAGCATCTGCTGGTGAGTTTCAGTACAAGAATGGAACAAGTGGTACAAAAGCTGAGTATAAGAAGAGCTCTACTGTGAGAGTTGGTGACAAAAGTGGGTACACTGAGGTTTATAATGAGCAAAGGGTTCGTAATGTTAGCTATAATAATAGCCAGAAAATGATCAGTTATGATACTGGTTATGGTGGTTATGGGTATGATGAGTATGGATATGGGTCTGATTAGTGGTTTATGGGATCTTTGTTAATAAGATGTGATTAGTATGTGGGTTTTTGGTTAATGGTTTAGGCCTTGGGGGGTTTCTTATGGCAATGCTTATGTTTTAGGTTTTATTTAATGTTATTTGGAATTAAAGAGATCTTGCAGATCTTGTTTTGTTAATTATCATATTATATGAAATGAAATCATCCTCTGTTTGATATGATATGAAATCACATCTTGGTTTTAGCTTGCATATTTTCTGTTTTAGTTAATTCTGCAATAACTTCTTGTAAGTTTACATGATAAATGATATATCAATGTTAAATATGTTAAAAGTAGAGTCTAAACGTCAAGGAAGATCTTGTTTCATTATTTGGTTTTCAATAACCAAAATTCGCATTTCAGAATGTATGGAAGATCTTGTTTCATTATTTGGTTTTCAAAAACGCCGTTTAACTGATAGACTACGGGTATGTTTGGTACGAAGAGGTGTGAAGCTTTTTGAAGCGATGAGTGATGAGCAATGAGCATTTGATTTTTAGTAGTCGTTTGACAAAAGAGCGGTGAGCTTTCCTATTTTTTTAGGAATGCTCATTTTTTCAATGTTTCTTAAAGAAGCAGTGAGCTGCACAACTACTGCTCACAGCTCACAGATACTGCTCACAGCTACTTTTGCCAAACACACCGTATGTGTCTATGTCGTTTCAAATTGGAAAGATGATGGAGAAATCGACATATATGGTGAAAGCAAACCTGTTGAGGGTAGCCGTGAGAGAAACTGTTGTTCCCGTTTCACAATTAGTAAAAAGACAGTTTTGCACTTAAGAGTGATACATGACTGAAGTAAGTGTATGAAAAATCACAATTAAACAAGATAAGAAAAACTTAAACACACTGAGATTTTTTAACGTTTATATCATTTATTAATAATGAATCAAAAAGAATATATTACGTGCTTGCGGAATAGCACTTGGGATTGAGTGACAAGTATGGTGTAACTCCTCACTAAGTTTAGGCTAAGTCTAAGCACAACTACTCAGGTACCACTGAGTTATCTCAGGGACATAGTTTTATTTGGAAGAGTAAAAGACTACTTGTGTGTATTTTTCACAATTAATGCACAAGCTTGAAATCTTTCACTCCTTCCTTATGGCTATTTATAGAAGTGTGCTTTTAACTCTATCCTATAGGACAAACTGACAGGTTACAGAAGACAAAATACTGATGTATTTTGTCTCTGTTTACAATGGCTATTTAGAGTAAGTGACAAGGCTGCTTTCATCTTGTCAGTGATGACACTGACCCTGGTAGTTAGCGAATCAGGGAAAGTTTGACTTTGGGTTGATAAGTACTTCGTCTTATCTGTTCAAACTTATCTCGCCTTTTCCCGCTCATTCTTCAGTCTTCTTAGCCTTCAGTCTTTATCTTCACTCTTGTCTTCAGTGATAATAGTTGGTGAGGAGTTTTGGGATTCAGTGAGTTATTGCCACTCACTGAATCCACCATCTTCTTCTTGACTCAATCTTCACCCCTTAAGTTCCGCCTTACTGAGTGGAGAGACTTCTTCTTCGTCTCTTACTGAGTATTGATGAGTGTCTAAATACTCATCATTTTTATACTATTAGAATGCCAAAAACATCTGAAAACACTCAGAAACACATCAAAATGATGAAAATATCACAAACAAGTGTTTTATGTGTTTTAAATGCAAAAACATCAAAATCTGGTGAAAAATGTATCAAGTTTGCATAATTGGCAGTTTTAGTCCCCCAAGTTACAAAAGTTGTCAAAATCAGTCCCTGGTATTTCAAAAACTTGTAAAATATCATTTTAGGTCCTTGAGATTCAAAAGTTGTCAAAATAAACCCTTCCAAGTTTAAAAATCACAAATTGACAACTTTAGTCCCTGAACTTTGGAAAAATGTCAAAAATAGTCTTTGGTTAATTTAAAAAGTGAAAATTATCAAGTTTTAACCTTGTTCTATTAATCAATGACAAAAATGGTCCTTATGATAAACTTTTTGAGAATTTACAATATTGGTCCCTCAAGTTTCTAAATTGGCAGTTTTAGTCCCTGGATTTACAAATATGGAAATTATCAACTAAGGTCCTTGTACTAATCTTACTTGGCAGTTTTAGTCCTTAAGAGAGCTTTGGAAAATGTTCAAGATAAACCCTTCAACTTTGGCTAAATTGCAAATATGGTCCTTGTTGTTAAATTAAACCAAACCGGACCCTATTATTTACTAAGTCCAAATCCAAGCCCAATTCCATGACCCGGCCCAAGATTTTAAATTCAAAAATACCGCGCCACTGTAGCTTCGTCTCTCCCACACTGGTTTAGCCAAAACCAGTGGTGGTTTCACCTCCACCTCACCATTTCCACCTCACTTTCCCACTCAATTACACTCCACCTCCACCTCCACATCAATCCAACTTCAATTAATGAATAAAACCTGCTCGAAGACATTTTTGGCGCCAAAATCGCCAAGTGGCAATTCTGATTATCTGGATGATTTCAACGGTTAGATTGTGGTGGGATAACTCCAGAGGTCGACAAGGGACTTTTGAGGTCAATAAATATCAAGGGTGAAGCATTGAAACCATATATCTAGTGTAATTTTCAATTTTACTGTCGTTTTAGCTTAACTTTCAAATTTCAGTGTTTGTTTAAGCTTCAAGCTTTGTAATTTATGTTTTCAAGTTGAAATAAAACTTTTGTAAGCAATCAATTTCAGTTTCAAGCCTTATATCAAGTTATGCAATTTTCTTATTATTCAAAAATCTCAATAAGTTGAAATGTTGTTAGAAACTGTTACTTTGGACTGAGAAGCACATATAAGCTCCTTATAAAGCTTATGCAAGCTTTTAGATACTCTTAAAAGCAGTTTATAAGAAAAAATCAAAAATTCACAAAAATACCACTTAATTAGTTAAAAATAAAAAAACCCATGATGAAGAAGGTTAAAGCTGATGCAGGGTTGATGTTGGATTGCTTACTGGTTTAGAGCTTCTTGGGAAGCATTAGGATTGATCCTCAGACATTGGTTATCTGTTTATGCTTGAAACTCACTTGTAAGCCTTTTTATCAACTTTTGCATTTCTGTGTTTTAGTTGTCCAGATAGTGTAATATCTGTTTCTTAATAATCATTAGTCATAATTAAGTGTATTTAAGTTTTAAAACCAGTGGTTTGTTCTTTTAAATCTGTATTTAGAAAAAATCTCATCTTAACAGTTTTATTAGCATAGTTGTAATTTCTCAGTTCTATGTGGTTATTGCTGTCATTTAGTGTTTCTTTAGTCCTAATAATTGATATTATAAAGTTTGTTATCAGTAGAATGATTTGAATCTTTGAATCTCTTTGAAAAAGTTCCAAGACAGTAAAGAAAAAGGGTGTTTGGATTTGTGCAGTTCAATGTGTTAAAGGTTGTGCAGTCCTTTGATTTTGCTTGTCTCATGTCATACTAGTTCTTAATAACTCAGTACAGGCAAGAAAACCAGTGGCCATTAGTTTAAAAGTCAAAAATCCTTTTAATGTCATTTTATGCATTAACTGTTGGATTTTTAGGTTTTGTGATCATGATTTTGTGTTAAAAAGTTGTTACCTTACATCAAACAAGTCTTAATATACCTTAATACATCAATATCAGTGTTTTAGATCAATCACAAGTTCAGTTTAGTCAACCTTTCATTTCAATCAAAAAGTCAAAATTTGCCCTGTGCACCAGTTTTACTAGCCAAATCATAAGCTCCTATAGAGCTTATTAGTTGTCCATAGCTTGTGATTATTGGTTATTTGGACAGTTAACCTGGTCCTTTTCAAGCTCCAAGTTTTAAATTTCCAATTGCAGCTTATTTAATAAGCCTGCAAGTGCTTATTATTTTGTCCCATATTACTCAGCATTCACTGAGTTTTA
This sequence comes from Chrysanthemum seticuspe, assembly GCA_019973895.1. Classification (NCBI taxonomy): domain Eukaryota; kingdom Viridiplantae; phylum Streptophyta; class Magnoliopsida; order Asterales; family Asteraceae; genus Chrysanthemum; species Chrysanthemum seticuspe. Next base: position 146,139,907 of record BPTQ01000007.1, read on the forward strand.
CTCAGTGATTTGTCAGATTTTGAGAAAGCTTCTCACAAGCTCATAAGAGCTTTTCATTGTCTGAGTTTTGGTATATTTGGTATCAACCAGGTCTAATACAAGTTCCAATAATTGCTTTTTAGTTCTAGCTTATTGTGTGTTCTGTGCATAAGCTTAAAGTAGTACACCAGTTTCTGTTTTGCTCATCAAGCTCATTCTTCAAATCTGTGTTACACTTGTAATCCAGAGGTCATGGTTTGTTGTTTTTAGTTGAAATAGAGTTCTTTTAGCTTAATATAGCTTCTGTGTAGGTTTGGTGGTCTTTGGTTATCATTTGGCTTTTTCAAGTGCTTAATAATAAGCAGTTACAACTGCAGTTGCTTATTTCTACACACAAGCCTATGTTTTTCTATTTTTCCTAGATTCAGTAGATTAAAATAGACTTTTCCTGAAATTTTCATAATTTTTCATAACTGTTTGCTATTTTTCTTAATTAAAAACAGTTTTTAAGTATTTTTAAATAGCTTTTAATACAAATAAATTATAAAAAGTCCAAAAAAATGATTTTTCAATTTTCTTAGGTTAAGATAAATATAAAAGTAATAAAAAGTATTTTTCCATAATTTTCTTAGTTTAAAAAGTATTTTTTAGCATTTTAATTAGTTTTAAATAGTTTTAAATTAATAATAAATACATAATAAGTCTTAAAAATATATTTTTAGTTTTAAAATAAGTTTTATCATATTTTAGATTTTTCCAAGTTATAATTTCATTTTTCTAGGTTAATTTTGTATTTTCTTGTATTTTAGTGCATTTTAAATACTTAATAAATAGTTTTTAATTAATAATAATTAAATAAATAGTTGTAAAAATAATTTTCTTTTTCCAATAATTTTCTTTTATTATTAGGATTATAAAATGTCATTTTCATATTTGTAGGTCTTTTATTTCTTAAAACTCACATATTATTTTATACGTAGACGTAATTTTATTTTAAACGTAAGTTTTAAGTTTTAGGTTTTAAACGTTCATCACTTTAAAAATAGTGATAGCGTTTATTTAATAGATTTTATCTTTTTAATTTTCTTAATTTGCATTTAAGTCGCTGTAATTTGTAGATCTTTTCTTTAGGTAATTTTCCATCTAAAACCCTACTGATCGCTATCCTTAGTGATCATTCTACCATCTGATCAAGTGTTTATTACACCAATTCATCCTCCGTGGGACTTAACGACCCAGGAATTCCCTATATTCCTCTGATCTTAATTGCATTAGTGTTTGAGCAGTTTTTAGTCTGTTAGACTTGACTGTTTAGCACCAATCAAATTTTGGCGCCGCTGCCGGGGAGGCTGTAAGCGTGTTTCTAACATTTTCAGACCCGTACTTGCACATATACCACAGTTTGTAAAAAGTTTTCTGTAAAGTTAAAATAAATCAAAAAGTTCATTAACACTTTTCCTAAAGTGTTAAAAACCCAAAAACAATATAAAACAACAAAACAATCGTAACGTTTTCTAGTTTGTGTTTCTTTTAAGGTGATTCTTAAAGAAATACGATTTGGTTAAACGGGACGATACCAAAAATATTTTCCAAAAGTTTTTAAACCCCATCAGCACAAATCATTACCTACGTCTTTTCAGTGGTACTTAATATACATAAAAATCAACCACCACAAATCAAGGCAGTGCACTACCTAACTGGGGGTGCGACCATTAATAAGTTCCCGAACATCAGATTTAAAACTTGCCTTTGTGTCACTTGTGATTTGGTGTACCTTTTTCAAAGAAGCCAGTTCATTTGGGATTATTGGTTAAGTTCACTTGTGTTTTGCCTCATTTGTTTTGAAAATTGATTTTTATACTTAGTGCATGCGCACTCGTTCTTCCAGTTCTACAAGTCCACTTTCCGAACTTGGAAACATTCCTCGCAGACGTAGAGGACGTTCAGCTCCTTCAGCCGTGACTAAGGAACGTCTACCACCACCACCACCTGTCGAAATGGCAGAAGACAAACCTATGAATGAGCTTCTCCAAGCACCCATTGAGGGTTACGGAGATGCCATTGTTGTCCCAGCCATTGTGGCTGATACCTTCGAGCTCAAAACCGGGTTGCTTAATCTGGTAACCCAAAGCCAATTCTATGGTTTTGAGCGGGATGATCCTCATTCACACATTCGATGGTTTAACAAGATTGCATCTACCATCAAGTACAAGAATGTCCCACACGAAGCTATCAAGCTTCTTCTGTTCCCATTTTCTCTAGAGGGACAAGCCCGAAATTGGCTTGAGAAACAACCCCCTCGTTCTATAGAGACATGGGAAGATCTAGTTACCAAGTTTGTTAACGAATTCTATCCTCCATCCCGAACCACAAGTCTTAAGAATGAGATAATGAAATTTTCTCAGAGATTTGATGAATCATTCGGGGAGGCATGGGATCGTTACAAAGAATTGCTCCGCAAGTGTCCACATCATGGTTTTACCGAGTTAATGCAAATGGATACTTTCTATAATGGTCTGAGACAAGCTGACCAAGACTCTCTGAATGCCTCCGCGGGAGGTAATTTCCTTAGCAAAACCACCAAAGAAGCCTTACAAATAATTGAAAACAAGTCCCAGGTCCGTCCTTTCCGCACTAAGACATATCAAACTCAGTCTAATGCTGGACCTTCTACTTCATCTCCTGTGAGTACATCTAGCACCGATGCTAAGATTGATAAACTCACAGACATTGTTCAGGCTTTGGTTCTTGCTAACCAGAAGAAAGTCACATTCACTCAAACACCATCACATGGTGAAGTGAAGAAAGTTGAAGTTTGTGTCACTTGTGGTGGTCCTCATGCATACTACAACTGTACTGCCACTGATGGTAGTCCGTTTGAAGCAAATGCTATAGCCGGTACTTCAAATCAAGGAGGTAATCAATACCGTCCTCAGAATGAACCAAGCTACCGTGCTAACACTTATCAGGCACCACCCGGTTTTAACCAGAATCCTAACCGGAATCAGAATCAACCTAGAATGAACCAAGGTTATCAAAACCAAGGTAATTTCTATCCTGGACCCAATCAAGGTTTCCCACAACAAGGGAACCTTCATCAAAACAATTTCAATCGAGGGAATCAATTTCATGGGAATGTGAATCCTAATCAAGGGAATTTTCAACAACAAGGTCATAATCAAAACATCCGACCTCAAAATTTCCCTCCTAATCCACCTCCCGTCATTACTCCTCCAGGACCATCATCTGATGAGTTACTGAAGCAGTTCATGAAATCCCAGGATGAGATGAACAGGTTGTTGGTCAGTCAGATTGCTGATCTCAAAAAGTCTTTAAATGATCAACCCTCGGGCTCAGGAAAACTTCCGAGCAACACGATCGCTAACCCGAGGGGCGATGCTAAGGCGATCACGACCAGAAGTGGTGTTTCATACAATGGACCTGTTATTCCTACTACCTCTTCTTCTTCTTCTCTTCCAAAGGTAGTGGAAAGTGAGCCTCCAACACATAATGGACCTACGACTCCAATGCCCCCTCCTCCTGTGGCAATGAGTCAAGTTACCAAGGAAACAACGGACAAGGTGCATTATTCTAGTCCACGTGATACCGCACAAGTCCTGCCTTCGGTAGTCCATCCTCAAGTTGTCCAGAAACCCAAGTCTAATCCAGGAGTTGTTTTTGAACCACCTGTTGCTCCCGTTGAAAATATCAAATCCAAATCTTCTATTCCTTATCCATCACGTTTGAATGAGCAAAAGCTCCGTGAAAAAGCTAGTCATCAAATGGACAAATTTTTCCAAATTTTCCAAGAGTTACATTTTGACATAAGCTTTGCGGATGCTATCATGCTGATGCCCAAGTTTGCATCAACTCTCAGACACATGTTAAGCAACAAGGAAAAGCTGTTTGAAATGGCTAAAACTCCTCTTAACGAGAACTGCTCTGCAGTTATCCTGAAAAAGCTTCCAGAAAAGCTTGGAGATCCTGGGAAATTTCTCTTACCTTGTGTATTCCCAGGAATGGTTGAATGCTTTGCCTTGGCCGATCTTGGTGCAAGCATCAACTTGATGCCTTATTCAGTTTGGAAGAAACTTTCTCTTCCGGAACTTACTCCTACATGCATGACTCTCGAGCTTGCAGATCGTACAATATCCCGTCCTCTTGGCATTGCCGAGGACGTATTTGTGAAAGTAGGAAAGTTCCATTTCCCAGCTGACTTCGTGGTTGTTGATTTTGATGCCGATCATCGGGTTCCTCTCATTGTTGGTCGAGGATTCCTGAGAACGGGCCGTGCTCTCATAGATGTATTTGAGCAAGAAATCACATTACGTGTTGGTAATGAAGCTGTCACTTTTAACCTTGATCAGACTTCGAGGTACTCCGCAAATTATGATTCTGAATCGGTTAACCGAATAGATATCATTGATGTTGCTTCTGAAGAGTACTCGCAAGAAGTTCTTGGTTATGATCATAATTCTTCGAGTGATAATCTCACTCATTCATCTCAACCCATCATCGCCAATTCTACTCCTTCTCTCACCCCATTTGAGGAAAGTGACTTCATCTTAGAAGAAATTGAAGCCTACTTATCCAGTGATTCTGTTCCATGGGAAATTGATCACGCTCCCATCGACATTGAGGGGGACATACTTCTCATTGAGAAGTTGCTTAATGATGATCCATCATCATCATCACTCCCTCCAGTCGAACTTCATAACAAGGAAATCAAGTCAGTTGAGAAAACTGAAGAATTTCCTGAGGTTGAGCTTAAGGACTTACCGCCTCATCTCGAGTATGCATTTCTTGAAGGTGATGATAAATTACCAGTCATTATTGCTAGAGATTTGAGTAAAGATGAAAAAGCTGCTCTTATAAAAATCTTGAAGTCACACAAGCAAGCAATTGCTTGGAAACTCTCCGACATCAAAGGTATAAACCCTGAATTTTGTACTCACAAAATCTTGATGGAGGATGACTTTAAGCCAGCAGTTCAACATCAGAGAAGAGTAAATCCAAAAATCCATGATGTTATCAAACAAGAGGTTATCAAACTTCTTGATGCAGGATTGATTTACCCGATCTCAGATAGTCCTTGGGTTAGCCCAATTCATTGTGTTCCTAAAAAGGGTGGCATAACTGTTGTCACAAATGAAGATAACGAGTTAATTCCAACTCGATTGGTTACGGGATGGCGTGTTTGCATTGACTATCGTAAGTTGAATGACGCCACTCGTAAAGACCATTTTCCTCTACCCTTTATGGACCAAATGCTTGAGAGATTAGCAGGGAATGAATACTATTGTTTCCTTGATGGTTTCTCGGGGTACTTTCAGATTCCCATTGATCCAAAGGATCAAGATAAAACCACATTCACCTGCCCATACGGAACTTTTGCCTATAGACGTATGCCTTTTGGCTTATGTAATGCTCCTGGCACGTTCCAACGATGTATGATGGCCATTTTCCACGACATGATCGGGGAAACAATGGAGGTGTTTATGGATGACTTCTCGGTCATTGGGGATTCGTTTCAAACATGTCTCTCCCATTTAGATAAAATGCTTCAAAGGTGTGAAGACACCAATCTTTGTCTAAACTGGGAGAAAAGCCACTTTATGGTCAAAGAAGGCATTGTCCTTGGCCATAAAATTTCAAAGAACGGGATTGAGGTAGATAGAGCAAAAGTCGATGTTATTGCTAAATTACCTCACCCTACTACCGTTAAAGGTATTAGGAGTTTTTTAGGTCATGCCGGTTTCTATCGTAGATTCATTCAAGATTTTTCCAAAATCGCCCGGCCAATGACCCATCTTCTTGAAAAGGATGCTCCTTTTATCTTTTCACCCGAGTGCATCGTAGCTTTTGAAACATTGAAGAAAAAGCTTACTGAAGCACCCATTCTCGTTGCTCCTGACTGGGATTTGCCCTTTGAGCTAATGTGCGATGCAATTGATTTTGCTATCGGCGCAGTCTTAGGGCAACGAAGAAACAAGCATTTTCAGCCTATTCACTACGCAAGTAAGACTATGACGGAAGCTCAAACTCATTACACCACCACAGAAAAAGAGCTATTAGCCGTGGTGTATGCATTTGAGAAGTTTCGGCCGTACTTAATCTTGACCAAATGTGTAGTGTATACGGATCACTCGGCTCTTAAATATCTCTTTGCAAAACAAGATGCAAAGCCGAGATTGCTCCGTTGGGTTCTCCTCCTTCAAGAATTTGATATTATCATACGTGATAAAAAAGGAGCTGAGAACCTGGCTGCTGATCATCTGTCCAGATTAGAAAACCCTCACCAAGATGTTTTCGAGAAGAAGGAAATAAATGAAACATTTCCTCTCGAGACACTCAATGCGGTTTCTTTTCGTGGAAACTCTTCTACCCCATGGTTTGCTGACTTTGCAAATTACCATGCGGGTAACTTCATTGTGAAAGGGATGTCAACCCAGCAGAAGAACAAATTCTTTAAGGATGTTAAACATTATTTCTGGGACGACCCTTTCTTATTCAAAATCTGTGCGGATCAAGTCATCCGACGGTGTGTTTATGGACAAGAAGCTCTTGATATTCTCAAAGCTTGCCATGCTGGACCCACCGGGGGCCATCAAAGTCCAAACTACACCGCCAAAAAGGTGTTTGATTCCGGGTTCTATTGGCCCACAATCTATAAGGATGCCCACGATTATGTCAAAACTTGTGACGCTTGTCAACGTCATGGAAATATATCTCAAAGGAATGAAATGCCACAAAATGCCATTCAAGTTTGTGAGATATTTGACATCTGGGGTATTGATTTTATGGGGCCATTTCCATCTTCTCGTGGTAACAAGTACATACTCGTGGCTGTTGACTATTTGTCGAAATGGGTTGAAGCAAAAGCTTTACCTACAAATGATGCCCGAGTAGTTGTGAAATTTTTGAAAGCTCTCTTTGCCAGGTTTGGAACTCCTCGTGCAATAATCAGTGATCGTGGTACACATTTTTGTAATGACCAATTTGATCGTGTCATGCAAAAGTATGGTGTTACCCACCGTCTATCTACTGCATACCACCCCCAAACAAGTGGGCAGGTGGAAGTTTCAAATCGTGGTATTAAAAGAATACTTGAAAGGACAGTAGGTGAAAATCGTGCATCCTGGTCGGATAAACTGGATGACGCACTCTGGGCTTTTCGTACAGCTTACAAAACACCAATTGGGTGTACTCCATACAAGCTAGTGTACGGAAAAGCATGTCATCTTCCGATTGAACTAGAGCACAAGGCTTACTGGGCCTTAAAACATGCAAACTTCGATATACAGACAGCCGGTGATCACAGAAAAGTTCAAATGAATGAACTAAATGAACTTCGTGATCAAGCCTATGAGAACTCTTTGATCTACAAACAAAAGACAAAGAAGATTCATGACTCTAAAATCAAAAACCGCGTTTTCAACGTTGGTGATCGAGTCCTTCTTTTCAACTCTAGATTAAAGATTTTCTCGGGAAAGCTTAAGTCCCGCTGGTCTGGTCCATTTACCATTTCTAAGGTTTATCCTTATGGAACCATTGAGTTATCTCAGCCTGATGGTCCTAATTTTAAAGTAAATGGTCATCGTTTAAAGCATTACTTTGGAGAGGACATTCCCCCTGTGGTTGTCCCGGATTTGCAAACATTCCCCATGAACCAATGAATGCGGGGATCGAGTCAAGCTAGTGACTCGGGAATCAAAAATAGTAGCACACACAATATGGGTTTTCACCCATGTTTCTGTCTTCTTACCCCCTTTCTACCACCCTAGTGTGGGGGAGTTTCCCCACACTGTTGTATATTCTCATTCTTTCTTAAAAAAAAAAAAAAAAAAAAAAAAAAAAAAAAAAAAAAAAAAAAAGTGTATATATCAAAAACAAAATAATGGCCGTAGTATTTCCCTTTTATGTTCTTTGTTTCGGCATAACCGCCGGTACTTTGAATATTGAGGGCAATATTCATTTCTAAGTGTGGGGGGGAATTCTCACGAATTTCATGTAATTATTTCACCCAATTCCCCCGTTTTTGGCCAAAATTTTTTTTTGGAGTAAGTGTTTTTCACTTACTCAGCAAATGGTAATCAGTCCGCCATGTCTAACCCACATAAGGATTGGCTAATCCAGGAGCAAACGGCTCTTGGTAAAGATATCTCAAATCCGTTTATGGCTTGCAATTTGCCTAAAATTGTATGGTGTTCAGCTCACCATATCTTTAAACTAGTGAAAAGTTGGCTAGCCCGCAAGTTTATGGCTTGTGGTAAAGGCAAGTGGAAAATCCATAATTGGTAATCAGCTCACCAAAGATAATATTTATAATTTATCTAAGAGTTGGCTAGTCCAGAAGGGTACGGCTTCTGGTAAAGACAAAATCAAATCCGTTGAAAGCTGGTGGTTTGCTCAAAATCACATGGTTATCAGTGTACCATGGTTCTTACTTGAACTGAAACATTTGGCTACTCCAGAAGTAATGGCTTTTGGTAAAGAGTTTAAAATCCATTATGTTTTCTCAAATCATTGCTAGGGACTAGCAATATCTTAGTGTGGGGGATTGATGAGTGTCTAAATACTCATCATTTTTATACTATTAGAATGCCAAAAACATCTGAAAACACTCAGAAACACATCAAAATGATGAAAATATCACAAACAAGTGTTTTATGTGTTTTAAATGCAAAAACATCAAAATCTGGTGAAAAATGTATCAAGTTTGCATAATTGGCAGTTTTAGTCCCCCAAGTTACAAAAGTTGTCAAAATCAGTCCCTGGTATTTCAAAAACTTGTAAAATATCATTTTAGGTCCTTGAGATTCAAAAGTTGTCAAAATAAACCCTTCCAAGTTTAAAAATCACAAATTGACAACTTTAGTCCCTGAACTTTGGAAAAATGTCAAAAATAGTCCTTGGTTAATTTAAAAAGTGAAAATTATCAAGTTTTAACCTTGTTCTATTAATCAATGACAAAAATGGTCCTTATGATAAACTTTTTGAGAATTTACAATATTGGTCCCTCAAGTTTCTAAATTGGCAGTTTTAGTCCCTGGATTTACAAATATGGAAATTATCAACTAAGGTCCTTGTACTAATCTTACTTGGCAGTTTTAGTCCTTAAGAGAGCTTTGGAAAATGTTCAAGATAAACCCTTCAACTTTGGCTAAATTGCAAATATGGTCCTTGTTGTTAAATTAAACCAAACCGGACCCTATTATTTACTAAGTCCAAATCCAAGCCCAATTCCATGACCCGGCCCAAGATTTTAAATTCAAAAATACCGCGCCACTGTAGCTTCGTCTCTCCCACACTGGTTTAGCCAAAACCAGTGGTGGTTTCACCTCCACCTCACCATTTCCACCTCACTTTCCCACTCAATTACACTCCACCTCCACCTCCACATCAATCCAACTTCAATTAATGAATAAAACCTGCTCGAAGACATTTTTGGCGCCAAAATCGCCAAGTGGCAATTCTGATTATCTGGATGATTTCAACGGTTAGATTGTGGTGGGATAACTCCAGAGGTCGACAAGGGACTTTTGAGGTCAATAAATATCAAGGGTGAAGCATTGAAACCATATATCTAGTGTAATTTTCAATTTTACTGTCGTTTTAGCTTAACTTTCAAATTTCAGTGTTTGTTTAAGCTTCAAGCTTTGTAATTTATGTTTTCAAGTTGAAATAAAACTTTTGTAAGCAATCAATTTCAGTTTCAAGCCTTATATCAAGTTATGCAATTTTCTTATTATTCAAAAATCTCAATAAGTTGAAATGTTGTTAGAAACTGTTACTTTGGACTGAGAAGCACATATAAGCTCCTTATAAAGCTTATGCAAGCTTTTAGATACTCTTAAAAGCAGTTTATAAGAAAAAATCAAAAATTCACAAAAATACCACTTAATTAGTTAAAAATAAAAAAACCCATGATGAAGAAGGTTAAAGCTGATGCAGGGTTGATGTTGGATTGCTTACTGGTTTAGAGCTTCTTGGGAAGCATTAGGATTGATCCTCAGACATTGGTTATCTGTTTATGCTTGAAACTCACTTGTAAGCCTTTTTATCAACTTTTGCATTTCTGTGTTTTAGTTGTCCAGATAGTGTAATATCTGTTTCTTAATAATCATTAGTCATAATTAAGTGTATTTAAGTTTTAAAACCAGTGGTTTGTTCTTTTAAATCTGTATTTAGAAAAAATCTCATCTTAACAGTTTTATTAGCATAGTTGTAATTTCTCAGTTCTATGTGGTTATTGCTGTCATTTAGTGTTTCTTTAGTCCTAATAATTGATATTATAAAGTTTGTTATTAGTAGAATGATTTGAATCTTTGAATCTCTTTGAAAAAGTTCCAAGACAGTAAAGAAAAAGGGTGTTTGGATTTGTGCAGTTCAATGTGTTAAAGGTTGTGCAGTCCTTTGATTTTGCTTGTCTCATGTCATACTAGTTCTTAATAACTCAGTACAGGCAAGAAAACCAGTGGCCATTAGTTTAAAAGTCAAAAATCCTTTTAATGTCATTTTATGCATTAACTGTTGGATTTTTAGGTTTTGTGATCATGATTTTGTGTTAAAAAGTTGTTACCTTACATCAAACAAGTCTTAATATACCTTAATACATCAATATCAGTGTTTTAGATCAATCACAAGTTCAGTTTAGTCAACCTTTCATTTCAATCAAAAAGTCAAAATTTGCCCTGTGCACCAGTTTTACTAGCCAAATCATAAGCTCCTATAGAGCTTATTAGTTGTCCATAGCTTGTGATTATTGGTTATTTGGACAGTTAACCTGGTCCTTTTCAAGCTCCAAGTTTTAAATTTCCAATTGCAGCTTATTTAATAAGCCTGCAAGTGCTTATTATTTTGTCCCATATTACTCAGCATTCACTGAGTTTTACTCAGTGATTTGTCAGATTTTGAGAAAGCTTCTCACAAGCTCATAAGAGCTTTTCATTGTCTGAGTTTTGGTATATTTGGTATAAACAGGTCTAATACAAGTTCCAATAATTGCTTTTTAGTTCTAGCTTATTGTGTGTTCTGTGCATAAGCTTAAAGTAGTACACCAGTTTCTGTTTTGCTCATCAAGCTCATTCTTCAAATCTGTGTTACACTTGTAATCCAGAGGTCATGGTTTGTTGTTTTTAGTTGAAATAGAGTTCTTTTAGCTTAATATAGCTTCTGTGTAGGTTTGGTGGTCTTTGGTTATCATTTGGCTTTTTCAAGTGCTTAATAATAAGCAGTTACAACTGCAGTTGCTTATTTCTCCACACAAGCCTATGTTTTTCTATTTTTCCTAGATTCAGTAGATTAAAATAGACTTTTCCTGAAATTTTCATAATTTTTCATAACTGTTTGCTATTTTTCTTAATTAAAAACAGTTTTTAAGTATTTTTAAATAGCTTTTAATACAAATAAATTATAAAAAGTCCAAAAAAATGATTTTTCAATTTTCTTAGGTTAATATAAATATAAAAGTAATAAAAAGTATTTTTCCATAATTTTCTTAGTTTAAAAAGTATTTTTTAGCATTTTAATTAGTTTTAAATAGTTTTAAATTAATAATAAATACATAATAAGTCTTAAAAATATATTTTTAGTTTTAAAATAAGTTTTATCATATTTTAGATTTTTCCAAGTTATAATTTCATTTTTCTAGGTTAATTTTTTATTTTCTTGTATTTTAGTGCATTTTAAATACTTAATAAATAGTTTTTAATTAATAATAATTAAATAAATAGTTGTAAAAATAATTTTCTTTTTCCAATAATTTTCTTTTATTATTAGGATTATAAAATATCATTTTCATATTTGTAGGTCTTTTATTTCTTAAAACTCACATATTATTTTATACGTAGACGTAATTTTATTTTAAACGTAAGTTTTAAGTTTTAGGTTTTAAACGTTCATCACTTTAAAAATAGTGATAGCGTTTATTTAATAGATTTTATCTTTTTAATTTTCTTAATTTGCATTTAAGTCGCTGTAATTTGTAGATCTTTTCTTTAGGTAATTTTCCATCTAAAACCCTACTGATCGCTATCCTTAGTGATCATTCTACCATCTGATCAAGTGTTTATTACACCAATTCATCCTCCGTGGGACTTAACGACCCAGGAATTCCCTATATTCCTCTGATCTTAATTGCATTAGTGTTTGAGCAGTTTTTAGTCTGTTAGACTTGACTGTTTAGCACCAATCAGTATCCTGAAGATAGCTCACTGAGGGGCTATGCGCTCAGTGACCTTTTGGTGTTTTAAGGTTCTAAACACTTAGGGTATTTTCTATTCAAATCCTAGAATCAAGGGGTTTGGGTATTTACTAAACCCAACAGTCTCCCCCTATTTGGATATACAAATAGCCTAAGTGTTTGATTAGTGTAAGTGAGCAGATGGCTTCATGATGCAGGTTTTACTGACCAAGTTTTAATATTTATAATGTCTCGTTATACCTATGGTCTACCCTAATGCACTAACGGACAGTGTACCCGGTCGCGTGTAGTGTAGTATTCGGTAAAACAGAGGTCGTCCCAAGAGCTATGTGTGTAGATTAATACTAAGTCTAGGTGTAACAGATTTTAATATGGTTTTGATATCGAATTAACTAATTAACTACTAAAACAATTAAAGGCAAAGGTGTGATCAAAATAGAGGAGAGTGGTGCTAACCTAGTTATTCATCCTAGCTAGTAATGTCTATGTCTAATTACTTCCAATTACTTCAGGTGGGGTCAAAGTCGAGAGTACATCATTTGGTCAGTTCGCCCTAACCTATCAGCAAAGATGCCACCACTGGAGAAAGTCAGGTGTCCCCTCATAAGTCCAGTTGTTCCTGGTCCCCTAAGCCGAGTCATTATGTTCCGCTACATGCTAGACTTATAATAGTGAGTGCCCGGGCGCTAGCATCTTAGACACTCACCCCCTAATTCTTAAGTTCATCCAAACGGTAGGTGATCAGTTGGTCAAATCGCACAAGTATAAAGGGTCGTTAGTTGGTCATATCTTACCCTTCCCATCTCAGTCTACTCACTTAGGGTCAGTTGGTCATATCTCCTAAGCAACTAGCCTCTACTGCCATTCAAAACTACCAAAACAAGGGTAGCTACCAATAAACTATGCATGCATACACTTAGAAATAATTATACAGAAGTAATGTAAACGCAAACAAAACAATTAAGGAATCATAACTAGGCCAGCACCAAGAGGTGCTTAGCCGCTCATATTAACCATACAAATCAATTCAATTTTTAATGTTACGAAATACATGAATCGAAAGTAAAGAAAAGATAAAATGCTAATGCTTATCGTAGGGGAGTGATTCCTCCCTTGAAGATAGCTCCATATGCTCCTCTAGACATGCCTTTAGCTTCTTCACACGTTCTTTGGTTGTTGTGTGTAAAATGGGATGCTTTGAAATGCTGGAAATCGTGGGGTATTTATAGGTCAGATCTTGATTACGGCGTAACTAGTAAAATAATTACGCCGTAATCATCTAATTTTTTGTAAATTGCACTAGATCTGCTGGTTACGGCGTAACCTTAGAAGGGGTTACGCCGTATCTTCAATAATTCTTGGTTACGCCGTAGTTTATGCAAGAGTTACGGCGTAATTATCAGCGGCGCGGAACCTCATTTGAGCTAATATAGTTACGTCGTAATCTTTTGGGAGAGTTACGCTATAATCTTCTGATAAGTTGGCTTTCTAAGCCACGCTTTAGTTACGGCGTAATGTGAGAGAGGAGTTACGCCGTAACTTCTTCAAAGTGAGCATACTATGATAAATCTTCAATAAACTCTCCAATTTCGCTTATCTTTAGCTCCAATGCTCGTAATTTACCTGAAAGTGGTTTATAATGGAAAACAAGCGTAAATCCATATAAATGATATAAATTACAAGCATTATCGGGGGAAATTGACACTTATTATTCAGGATAATTTGATGTTATCACTTCTTCTTACACTGAATGTACTAATGAACATAATAAGGAACACTGATTTTTAACAAAACATACATCGTTTATTCATAAGATTACAAGTTCCTATCACTAGTACAAAAGATGAAATGATAAATGTTTCAGTGATGTCATATAAGATGGATACCCAGTGCTTCTAGCTTTGGGTTCTTGGAGAGGAGGGTCACTTTGTTAGGGTGGTCTCTTATCTTGGCATTTAGGTGTGTGCAGAACTTGTTGTTTTCAGGAGATTTGATTTGTGAGGCCACTGCTAAGTAACTTACCATTGTAGCCATGCCAGCCTGATCAATATCACTCCATCTTTGAAATTCTGGGTTTCCATAGACATCAATGAAGAAGAGACCTCTTTCAGGTTCTTCTATAACCATATAGTTCGCAAACTTTACCCCTTCAGGCAGCTCCCTATTGCAATCAAAACCAGGCACCTTGGCTTCAGGCTCTGATTCAACTCTCTTCCTTTTTCTTTGTGATGACTGAGGTTGAGATCCTTAAGCCTCAGGGAGAGCTGATTGTATTCCAAGCTGAGCTGGTGCATCCCCCAGTCTTTCATATCTTTTGATGAGAGACTTCATCAAATCCTTGACCACCTGATTTTTCTTCTTTTCAATGATGGGATCAAGTTCATCAAGTTAAGTGATCTTGAAGTCAGTGAACTTCAAAGGATCATGAACCTCAAAGTCCTTTTTTTAATCCCCCTTGTAGACATTCATTGCAAGTGGTTTGGATCTGGGGATGATGTACACATCACTGATTTTTTCAGGGGCCCTCCTGCTTGTCATAGTCCAGTTATAGTGGTCAGTCCTTGCTTGCCTTATTTTAGCAACCTTCTTGTTCTTTTCATCCAGTCTCTTTCTTAGGGCAGTCATTTCAGCATCCTGAGCTGCCTTAAACTTTAGACCGACTTGACCTTTTTACAGTGTCTTAGGATCGATCCCCAACTTTGTAGCTTCTTCATGGACCACTTTAACCAAGGCATCTTTGCTTATTTTCTACTCTTCAACTTGTTTCTTGAGTCTGTATTCCTTCTCAAAATAGGCAGTTAGATGTTCAGGAGTGAGCAGATACTTTTTGCCTTGTATTTCAAAGAGAATTTTGACAGGCTCAGGGGTGGTCATGATGTCTTTGCCTTTATCCTGAACTGATGATGTGGATGTTGACATCACTGGGGGTGTTGTTGTTACCGCTGGTGTTGTTGTTGCTGTTGTTACTGAGAGTGTTGTTGTGATTAGTGTTCCTAATGGTGGGATGGAAGATATGGGTACTGCAGATACAAGTTGAGTTGGCTCCCCCTCAATGTGAGAGGGAGTCTCTTCAACAGCTCTCTCCCCCTCAACTGTTGCTGGCGCGTTAGTGAGAGAAAGAGTTGGTTGAGCCACTAAGGGAGAAGGAGCAGCTTGACCTTTGAAGGCCTGATAAATCTCTGAGACCATGGACTTGATGTCAGATGTGTCTTTTTGAAGGTTGGTAACCGGTTCTCCAAGATTAGCCTGAGATAATTCCAGCTCAGTCATTCTAGGCCCGAGATTCCAGGCCATAGAAGAAGATGATTTGGCCAAATCAGCAACCTTTGTATCCATTGAGCCGAGAGTGGACTGAATAGCGTGTACTGAAGAGGTAAGACCCTGAAAATTTGCATTGTTAAGCATTGTGATGAGTTTAGTGAGACTGGAAGAGTTCCTCATGTAAGATTTCGTAGCCTCAAGAACTTTAGTGTTCAGTGCAGGATCCTCCTTATCTGATTCCTTGATTTCATCAAGCTTAGTATGAGCTTCCTGAAAGGTTTGGAGAAACGTTTTCAGGTTGTCATCCAGCTTGTCAAGATGGTCATACATGAAATCCCTGGCCTCATCATCATTTTCATAAGTAGCCATCACTTCAGCTTTGAGATCAACATAGCTGGCAGCAGCTTCAACATGTTGATCCCAGAGATTATCAGTCACTCTAGAGTACAGCTTCCTGGTAGCCTTCTTTAACTACATCACTACCTATCTTTCAGTGAGTGGAAGAACGTTGTCATATTTTTTCAACTCCTCAGGGAAGGAAGAGGTGGAAGAGTCTAAAGAGTCATAGGAGTTATCATCAGGCTGAATGGGTGACTCCTCAGGCTCTTTTGGATCAGGCTGATGCTCTTGTTCTTGTGGTTGAACATCAGCGTCCATTTCTTCACCAGCAGAAAATATCTCTTCCTCACTGTCAGCATTAATCTCTTCATCAGAAAATAGTATCTCATTAACTTCAGCAACTGTAAGAATACCAGTGGGGGTGATGGGTTCCGTATCAGTGGGTGGTTTTTGTCCCCCTGAGTCTTTGTCCCCCCATGACCCCTCAGACACTGGTGAGCGTTTCCCCGTGTCTTCTACGGAGTCAGGATTGGTTGTGAGTTCCATATCGGCGGGTTGTTTGTTTCCCTCTGAGTCTTTGTACCTCGATGCTCCTTCAAGCACTTGTGGGAGTTTCCCAATGCCATCATTAGAAGTAGTGGCAGTAAGATACCTATCAGTGGGTTGTTTGTTTCCCCCTAATTCTTTGGGATCAGTGGTTATGCCCTCAAATAAAAGATGTGATTTGCGAGTGTCCTCATCAGGCTTGGTGGAAGGCGCTCCCCCTACCAGCGGGTTGTGTGTTTCCCTCTGGATCTTGGGGAGTAGTCTGTGGGACCAAGGGCACTAATTGTGATGTATCAGTGTCCTTCGTTGTCACCGTGGTGGTTGTTGCTTGGTCTCCCTTAGGTGTCTTATCAGTCTGGGTTTTTTGTGCCTTTTAGGCTATACTCCAGAAGCCTCAGGGCCTTGAGACTTGGGTTTAGTCTTAGTCCCAGTCTGAGACTTCCCCTTTCTCTTTTTGGGAGCAGGGTTTGGAGACACTGAGTCCCTTTGGTTGTTTACAGCAACCATGTGGGCCGTTAATTCAATTTTAGTGACTAAGGATGGGTCCTTTTGAAAATTAGATGGACTCAGGGTGGCTGGTAAAGCACCATGTTTAAAATCTTGAGTATAGTTGCAACCCAGTAACACTTGTAAAGCACAAGATACAAATCTAGGGTATCAAACGTATTTCACCCTAGTTTTGCTCTGTAGCTTGGTTACGAGATCACTGTAAATGATCTCTCCTATGTCGACATTAGTACCAGTCATCAAGCAGTAGGCCATCATCAACTGAATAGAATTAATCTGTTCAGTAGATGAGTGGTTCTTGCCGAGAACTTGAATAAAAAAAGTGAACATGATCTTCCAAGCCACAGGAAAGGAGTTCTTGGTGACTGGGGTTTTGTCCAAAAGTTTTGGATCTAAGGCAATTTTACCTAACTCAGCCTTAATAGTGGCTGGGTTAGGGTGAGCAACATAATTTCCATGATTTTAGTCAAGCCCTGTTGAAGAGCAACAAGTTTTATAGTCCAGGGTAAATGTTTGTTCCCCATTTAAAATTGAGAATCTGATGAGAAACTCCCTGAGGGGTATAAGGTCAGTCTCATCAGTTGAGGGTGTCGCGTCATAGGCCATTGCAGTTGCCCAAAACACCCTGAGGAAGTTATGGTACAATATAGATGGGGACTGAATAAAGGTCTATTTTAGTGGGCAGTTCAGCAAAAATTTCATGATTCCCTTATAGGCTGGGACATCATGTGGGTATTCAAAATTTCCTATAACGTTGTTTGTTTTAAATTCAACATTTTCAAGACCGCCTACCTACTGAGGTGCGAACTGAAGACTTTGTATTTATGCCATTGTCATTAAAAAGGATTTTATGGTTTTTTGATAATTTTTTACAAGAACAATCAAAGAAGTTAATTTCTTTTAAATGTTTGTGGTGAAAACTTTTGTAGATTGTTTGCAAAGATGATTTTTTTGCTTAAACTTGTTTTAGAACAAAGAACACACAATTGTTTCTTGGTTTTGAAAATATTTTGACAGCGTTTATTTTCAGAAATCAATTTGTGTGTGTGTTTTTGAGTTTGTGAGAGGGGTATTTATAGAGTGGTGAAGGGGTAGGTTTTGCACATGTGAGGATTTGTAAAGTTAGTTTTTGAAAACGTTTCATTTACCTCATTTAATGCAGCCACTCTAGTACCCGCAGTTTTCTCACGGTTTTCAAAGAAACAGTTGAAGTGCACAGTAAAAGTGCATTTGGAGGTTTGAAATATCCTAAGGATATTTCTTGTGAGAGAGGGAATTTAATACCAAGTGGGATGAGGTAAGGTTGAAGGGGACCCATGACATGGCTGACAGAAGGGTGTAGAGACATTTATTCCTGTATTAAATTGGTATGTTTACCAACCTAGGACATTAAGTAACTGGAATACTTATTGCATTTAGTTACTCATTCTATGCACTTTATCCAATGCCAGGGACCCTGAATGAGTCTTACTCATTCAGTGAGAAGATGATTTTGGGGTTTATTCAGGGATCAGGGACCATTTCAGAGAGAACTTGCTGAGATCAGGATTGGTTATCAGGTTGCTGACTTTCAATATCAAGCATTCCCAATTCAGCTTTCAGCCTCCTGAAGGTAGGTTCATTTAATAGTTTGGTGAAGATATCAGCAAGCTGATATTCAGTAGGGATGAAATGGAGTTCTATATCTCCTTTCATGATGTGATCCCTGATAAAATGATATCTGATATCAATGTGTTTGGTTCTTTGGTGAAGGACAGGGTTGTTGGAGATTGCAATAGCAGTGGTGTTATCATAGAAGATGGCTACCATCTTGTAATGAATGTCATAGTCACTAAGTTGACTTTTCATCCATAGCACATTGGCACAACACCCTACAGCGGCCACATATTCAGCTTCAGCTAAAGACATAGCCACTGATTACTGCTTCTTAGTACTTGATAAGGTTTTAAAAGGTACCTTTTTGAGGGGTCGTTTAAGCCCTTATTTGATCACTTTTGTATCCGTTATTGCTTAATATCGTTCCTTTTCACTTTTTAGGTCTCTTGAAGGCAAAATGCTGAAATGGCACTTATTTGGAAGAAAAGGCGCGATTATATGAGGAAAATGGCCAAAGTCAGAATCGAGACACTCAAAGCTGCTGAAAACATAAGGTGACGGCGTCAGGTGTTAATTGCGACACCGTCGGAAGACCTTTGTGACGGGACAGAAGCCAAAACTCCTGTTTTCAAGTGACGACGTCAAGTTATAAAAGAGTAGGCCGTCGCAACTCAGACGGCCTAGATGTAATCTAGACGGCGTCAGAAGCTGAAGAGTACGGCGTCACAAGCATAAGGTGACGCCGTCGCAAGTCTAACGTGGCCAAGACGAAACCATAATGACGGCGACACGACGGCGTCACAAAACATAAGGTGACGCCGTCGCATATGTAATATTATATATAGAATCCGAATTTTTCATTATTGAGTGTGTAGTATTTTGGAGTAAAAACCTAAACCGAACCAAGGCTGTCTTGTACAGTATTTTAGGGTTCCAAACCCTATCTTACACCAAGATAAGTGTTTTACTTCATTAATACAATTATGTCTTTGATTATTTGTGTGTATGCTTGTATGTTCTCCATGTCCGGCTAATTTACTTGTGTGTTTGCTTAGATATATGAAACCTAGTTGTTAATTATTGTTAGGTTGTCTCTTATCTTAATTGTAATTGGCTTAGGAGTGCGACTAGGCTATCGTTGTGTCTAATACTTGATAAATCTTTGATTGTTTATGAATGACTTAGTGGATTTCATTTACTAAACCCAAAGATAACCTCAAAGTTAGTTTATGAATGACTTAGTGGATTTCGTTTACTACACTTAAAGGTGACTTCAAAGAGTTAGGGAATGCACACCTTACAACCTTAGAAAACACAACGCATTAAGAATAAGGACGTGACAATTCAACCTTCAATAGGAGATAACTAGGGAGTAGTAGAATCTAGGTAAACACATCTTTAACTATCATACGAGCACACAACAATAGATATAGACTATCCTCACCTTAGTTAATTAGATAATTAGATAGTAGAGTAATCGGTAGAAATACAAACCCCCAAATCTAAACCCCGAGATTCGTACCTTTCCATTTCCTAAAAAAAACATAAAAAGATAAAAAATAATCTTCCTCAACCCCAACCTCAGCGTAGTAACTTCTCACTAGCATTCCTATTCCCCTAGAGAACGATATCAATACCCGTGGCTTACCCTAATTACTACACTACAACGATTAGGTTCACTGCCTAGGGTGTTATAAAACTTGCTCGAAGAAAAGGAAGTTTCCTTGACCCCGAACGACGCGTGTAGCGTTATCAAGTTTTTGGCGCCGCTGCCGGGGAATAGAATAGCTAGTTAGTAGTCCACCTCGTTTAGGTTTCTTTGCTTGATTCCTATCAAGTAAAATTTTCTCATTTTAAGCTTTCTCTTAGTCTATCCCACTTCTTCGTGACTTTTGTTCGTAATCCCATCACTTTTCGTCATGGAAGGTGATAACCCACCACCATTCATCAACCTACCACCAAATGACCCGCCAAGAGCCCGTACTCTTGGTGAATACTCGAGACCAAGATACCTAGGCTATAGGAACACCATTGAGCTTCCCGATCAAGCCCAAACTACGGCCCTGTGATCCGACACCATCCGGTTGGTGCAAAACGGATGTGCATTCCATGGACTTTGTTCCGAAGATCCTTGTTGGGATATGAAAGTGCTGAAGATATCAAAGTACTGAAGATATGAAAGTACTGTAAGCTGCAAAGTACTGGAAGAAGTCAAAGAGTCAAAGTACTGCTAAAAAAAAGTCAAAGTACTGCAAGATGAAGTCAAAGTACTGCTAGAACAAACAAACTGTTATATTTGTTTATGGAAAGTATTGTATTCCATGTTTAGATTACTTGTCGTACAAGGTTATCAATTGTAAACCGACTAGGATATCCTTGAGCCTATAAAAGGACTCCTAGATTGGCATTAGAGGTACGATTTCAGAAAAAGAGTTTTAGAGTTTACGAATTAGTGTTTTAGAGAAAAGTTCGATTATCTTAGAGTTGTATTAGAGTATCTGCATAATAAGCATATTTAGAGTTTATAATAAAGTTATTCTTCTTAGCTTTGTTAAGTAAATTCCGCGTACTTGATAAAGATTGCTCAGTGTTTCTTTGTTAATAACTTAGGATTTATCCGAGGTTATTAAACCTTAACAAGCTAGTTAAGTTAGTTTGATTAAAGTATATCGATCCAACATGTGGTATCAGAGCTTGTGTGGAAACTCTGACTAGGAAGAAACCCTACTTCAACAATATTCAAAGATGTCGACTGAAGCTGTTCCACCACCCTCAATCACCTCACTCAGAATTCCAATAATCAAGAAGGGAGAATATGATCTCTGGTGCATGAAGATGAGGCAGTATATTGCCATTACAGACCATGCTTTGTGGAATGTAATTGTGAATGGGAATGAAGTAGTTTCAGATCCCATTGTTGTTCCTGGACAACCTACAGCACCAAAGGCAGTTTTACCACAAGCAACTATAAGGAATCAAGAGAAGGCTCTAAACATTCTCTTGTCTGCCATTCCAGATGGACAACTTCTCAAGTTTCATGATGCTAAAGATGCCAAGCAGCTCTGGGCTGCTCTCAAGACCAGATTTGGAGGGAATGAAGCCTCTAAGAAGATGCACAGAAACTTGCTGAAACAACAGTTTGAAACATTCACAGTAGGAGAAAGAGAGAGTCTTGATGCTGCATATGATAGGTTTCAGAATCTCCTCAACATGCTGGAATTATACAAGGCTCAAGTATCAGTTGAGGATGCTAATTTGAAGTTTCTAAGGAGTTTGCCATCTTCATGGCATGTGATTGCTACTATGATCAGAGGACAACAAGGATTGGATGTTATGGACTTTGATGATCTTTATCATCAACTGAAGGTGTATGAACATGAGATGAGTGGTCAACCCAGTTCCAAATCTCACAGTATTGCTTTTCTATCATCTGAAAAGAAGAGCAGTACTTACAAAAGTACTGCTTCTCCTCAAAGTACTGTTTCTCAAAGTACTGCTGTTTACAATCCCCCATCATATGCTCAGCAGGCCCCACCATCTACCACTTTGAACTCAGATGAAGTTGTGTGCTCCTTCTTTGCACAACAAGCAAGCTTACCTGTCACTTATGAAGAGGATCTAGCACAGATTGAAGAGGATGCACTTGAAGAAATTGATATTAGGTGGCAAGTTGCTTTGATCACTGCAAGGATCAAAAAGTACATGAAGAAGACAGGCAAAAATATTGATTTCAAACCAAAACAAGGAATAACTTTTGACAAATCTAAAATTGAATGCTTCAATTGTCAAAAGACTGGTCACTTTGCAAGGGAGTGCAGGTTTGCTAAGTATCAAGCAAACAGAACATCTGAGAAGCCTAAACTTGAGCTCAAGGAAATTCCAATAACTGAAACAAAGGCTTTGGTTGCTCAAGAGAAGTTATCAGAAGTTGACTGGAGTGAAGAGTTTGATGATGAACCAGTGACTTACTGTATGGTAGCAGTGGAAGATGCAGTTGAAGACACTGTGGAAGCATTGGACTGGAGCACTGCTTTTGATGAAGAATCTGAACATGCTGCTTTGGAATCTGATGATGGCTTTGGAGGATTTGATTGGAGCAAAGAAAGTGAAGATGATCCTGTTCTTCTTGCTATGGTGGCTACTTCACCAACTCAGTCTCCTATCTCTGAGGTATGCCCAAACTGTTATGAGTTTTATCAAAAATTACTTAACAGTTATGTGATTGAAAGAGATAATTGTATTAGGGCTAGGTCTGAGGTAGCAGGTTATCAAATCACTTTAGAGTCTATAGAAGCTAAAATCATAACACATGAAAATAATGAAATGGCTTGGGCTGAAAAGTATGAACAACAGGATTACCAGTTAAAACTTAGTGAATGGAAACTAAACTGTAAAATTGCTGAAATTGAGAAATTAACTAAGGAAAGAGATGATTTGTTAGCTAAGTTTGCTGCTTGGGGAGAGTCTGGCTTGTCCCATGTTGCTTATGTTGAAAAACAGAGAAGGGCTTACATTAGAACAGGCTTAGGATTTGGAATGGACTTTAGTAACATAGATGAAAACCAACCTAGTGATCAGGATGATGGTGTTTTTGAGGATATTACCACTAGTGATGATGAGCTTATCAACTATGTAGATTCATCTAGTAATGAGGGCTCAGTAAGTGAACCACCTCCTGAATATAAGAAAGACAATGGTTATCATGCTGTTCCTCATCCCATTAGTCATCACCCCTCTAGGCCTGATGTTTATCGTTATGGTGTAGATAGTCTAGGGTTTAGGAAGAAGCTTGTTGCTCAATCTAGGTCTGAGAAACCCAAAGAAACTGTTGAAAACAATGTTCAAAATCCAACAGTACCTTTAAACCAAAGTACTGCTCAACAAGCAGTACCTTCTGCAAAGCCTTTTCAAAACAGTACTGCTAAACCTTTTTGGGATAATTTTGCTCAAAACAAATTTTATCAGTCATCAAGAAGGCAAAACAATTTTGGGCATAGACATAGAAGAAATCACTTTGGTCATATGGGTCAAAAACTGTGTTTTGTGTGTTATAGTCCTACTCACCTAATCAAAGATTGTGATAAACACTCAGAATATCTAAGCAAGTTTCCAAGGAATAAGTCTAACAATCAGAGACCTAGAGAGCACAAACCAGTTTGGACTAATTCTAATAGGGTTAATCACAGAAACTTCACACCAGATCATAGATACCCACATCAGAGAAGACCTCCAGTATCTCACAGTACTTTCCAAAGTACTGCTCAGAGACAAAGTACTGAAAACCATACTTGGGATAGAAATTATAGGAGATCTCACTATCAACCTAGAAGTTATCACAATTCATATAGGGGATCTAGATCACAAGAACCACCTGTTAAAACTGAATGGATTAAAAGGGACAGTACTGCTGAGAGACATACAGTACGTTCAACAAAAAGTGAATCAGATGTTTTTGTGACAAAAGAAAATGCTAAAAATCTGGTGAAAGAAATTTATGTTGAAAAACCAGAGAGTTTTGAAAATCCACATGCTACAAAGATAATTTTGGATCATAATCTGAAAGATAGTGGGAATTACATACTCAAAGAATTTGAGTTTGTAACTCCTCAAGGGGAACACAAGTCAGTAATGGCTTGGGTTCCTAAAAGTTTCTAACTCTTTTCTTTGTGTGCAGGGCAACCCAGAAGAGGAGCTTAAAGATCATCTTATTGTGGATAGTGGTTGCTCTGGAAGTATGACAGGCGATAAAGAGATCCTGTCTGATTTTAGAAATATTAGTGGAGGAAAAGTTGCATTTGGGAATGATCCAAATGGAGGAAGGATTACTGGGAAATGAACAATTAAAGCTGGCAGAATTGACTTTGAGAATGTCAGATATGTGAAGGAGCTAAAGTTCAACTTGTTATCAGTCTCTCAAATCTGTGATAAAAAGCATCCTGTGTTATTCACTGACACATAATGTCTCATTCTTTCTTCTGACTTCAAACCTGTTGATGATGACTTGGTAGTACTTAGAGTACCAAGGACAAATGATGTGTATAGTTTAGACATGAAGAGTCTACATTCTTATGGAAGAGCCACATGCTTGGTGGCTAAAGCAACATCTGAAGAGGCACATCAATGGCATAGAAGATTGGGCCATGTGAATTTCAAGAACATCAACAAACTGGTCAAAGGCAATTTAGTTAGAGGTTTACCTTCAAAGACTTACAGGAATGATCAATCATGTTTGGCATGCAAGAAGGGTAAACAACACAAAGCTTCCTGTAAGAAGCTTGATGAAAGAACTATTAGAGAACCATTGGAGCTGTTACATATGGATTTATTTGGACCTGTCTCTATGGCAAGTTTAAATAAGAAGAAGTACTGTTTGGTTATTACTGATGATTGTAGTAGATTCAGTTGGGTTTTCTTTTTGGGCTTTAAAGATGATACCTTTGATGCTATTCAAACTCTTATAATAGCACTTGAAAACCAATTAAGACTCAAAGTTAGAGGTATTAGATGTGACAATGGAACTGAATTCAAGAACAAGCCTATGGATGATTTTTGTGCAAATAAAGGCATAAAGAGGGAGTTTAGTATTGCTAGAACACCACAGCAAAATGGTGTTGCAGAGAGGAAGAATAGGACCTTGATTGAAGCAGCAAGGACCATGTTAGCAGATTCTCGTCTCCCTATTCAATTTTGGGCAGAAGCTGTAAGTACTGCATGCTATGTACTTAACAGGGTCTCTGTCACCAAACCACAGATGAAGACACCCTATGAATTGCTGATGGGCAATAAACCCAACATTCGTTTTATGAAGCCTTTTGGATGCCCTCTTACTATTTTGAACACCATTGATAATCTAGGGAAGTTTGATGGCAAGTCTGAAGAAGGTTACTTATTGGGATATTGCACTAACAGTAAAGGCTTTAGAGTATACAACAGAGTTACTAAGAAGATTCAAGATTGTCTTCATGTTGAGTTCTTAGAAGATCAAGACAATGAGAAAGGAAAAGGTCCTGATTGGATGTTTGATCTTGAGATTTTATCTCCTTCAATGAATTATGTTCCTGTTAGAGAAGAAAATCAACCTTTGCACACTGAAGAAGATATTAAATATGTTTTTCATGATGTTCATATTCGACCTGATGCTGTTCCTGATAAAGATCCTGTGAGTCCAAAACAAAGTACTGCTGTTCCTAAGCAAAGTACTGATTCTCCAAAACAAAGTACTGTTGCACCACAATCCTCATTGTCAGCTGAGGATCAATCTATTCAAGAGGAACTTAATCAGATGCTTCTTCAAGATGTATTAGCACATTCTTACACTGATGAACAAAGGAGAGCTTATGAAGAGGCAAAGAAGAAGAACAAGACTGCAGAGTACTCTTACAGTACTTTGGACAGTACTTTCAACCAAAGTACTGCTGCACCTGTTGACAGTACTTTAGATGATTTGGATGATCCTACCATGCCTGGGTTAGAAGAAACTGATGATGAGCTTGAAGATGAAGGTATTTTCACAGATTCCAATGAAGGTGCTGATTATACTAACTTGGATGATACATATGCAGTTCCACAGTCTCCAATCTTACGAATTCATAAGAATCATCCAACTGATCAAATCATTGGTCCTTCTACATCTGGAGTTATGACAAGACACAAAGCTAAGGGTTTTACAACACCTCACAATGCTTTACTTAGCTTTGTGTATAAACAAAACAGGCTAAATCATAAGGACCATCAAACCTGCTTATTTACTTGTTTCATCTCTCAAGAGGAACCCAAGAATATTGCTCAAGCTTTGACTAAAGAAAGCTGGGTTGAAGCTATGCAGGAAGAACTTCTTCAATTTAAAATTCAAGAGGTTTGGGTTTTATGTGATCTTCCAGATGGGAAGAGAGTTATTGGAACCAGATGGGTCTTTAGAGTTAAAAGAGATGAAAGAGGCAATGTTATCAAGAACAAGGCAAGGTTAGTTGCTCAGGGTTATAGACAGGAGGAAGGGGTAGATTATGATGAGGTATTTGCTCCTGTGGCAAGGATTGAAGCTATTAGAATATTTCTTGCTTTTGCTTCTTATATGGGTTTTCAAGTCTATCAGATGGATGTCAAGAGTGCCTTTCTTTATGGCACTATTACAGAAGAGGTGTATGTGAAACAACCTCCAGGTTTTGAAGATCCTAAGCATCCAAACAAAGTCTATAAGGTGGTTAAGGCTCTATATGGTCTTCATCAGGCACCTAGAGCTTGGTATGAGAGGCTTTCTACATTCTTATTACAACATGGATACAGAAGGGGAGCTATAGACAAGACTTTGTTTATCAAGAGAGACAAGAAGGATATCATGTTAGTTCAAGTTTATGTTGATGATATCATCTTTGGGGCTACCAAACAGTCCATGGTTAAGGAGTTTGAGCAGCTGATGCAGAAGGAATTTCAAATGAGTTCAATGGGAGAGTTAACATTCTTTTTAGGACTTCAGGTTAAGCAATCCAAGGAAGGAATTTTCATTAGTCAAGACAAGTATGTTACAGACATACTTAAGAAGTTTAATTTTGATGATATGAAGGCTGTTACTACACCTATTAAATCTATCAATTCATTGGGAAAAGATGAAGATGGACAGCCTGTTGAAGTCAAGTTATACAAATCTATGATTGGCTCTCTTATGTATCTCACTGCATCAAGGCCTGATATCATGTTTGCAGTTTGTTTATGTGCCAGATATCAAGTCTCACCAAAGATATCTCACCTGAATGCCGTAAAGAGAATTTTCTGTTATTTGAAACAACAACCTAAGTTGGGGTTGTGGTATCCTAAAGAGTCACCTTTTCACTTAGAAGCTTTTTCAGATAGTGACTATGCAGGTGATAATTATGATAGAAGATCCACAACTGGTGGATGCCAATATCTTGGAAGAAGGTTAGTCTCCTGGCAATGCAAAAAGCAGACAATTGCAGCAACATCATCTACTGAAGCTGAATATGTAGCTGCTGCAAGTTGTTGTGGTCAAGTTTTGTGGATGCATAATCAACTCTTGGATTATGGGTTCAATTTTAAGAATACTCCTATCAATATTGATAATGAGAGTACTATTTGTATTGTGAAGAATCCTGTGTATCATTCCAAGACAAAGCATATTCAGATTAGGCATCACTTTATCAGAGATTGTTATGAGCATAGGCTCATTAATGTGGTTAAAGTTCACACGGATGACAATGTAGCTGATTTACTCACAAAAGGTTTTGATGTGTTACGATTCAATCACTTGGTCGTGAGCATTGGAATGATTAACTACTAGGCTATGTTTAAGGGGAGGACTATAAGATGTTAGGTATAGTCCTGTGTATTGCTTGAGGGGAGGATGTTAGTTTATACTTAGTTTATATGAAGGTTTTTGGCAAAGTACTGTATTTCCTGAAAGTACTGCTTGGAAAGTACTACTTGGGAAAGTACTGCTTATGTGGAAAGTACTGTTTGTCATATTAAAGTACTGTTCCAACGGTAATATTGATGGGTAATTGGTAGTAACGGTAACTTTGTTATTTAGGCTGTGATTTTTCAAATCTCACCTATAAATAACTACTTTCCGATTTTCCCTCTCATTATTACTTTACATCGTTTCCATACTTATCTCCCAATACAATCTTTCTTGTGCTCACTTTTACAACAATGGTGAATCGTTTAACTGTTTCGAAGCACAATATGGTGGCTAATTTGGACAAGACTGAGGCGAATGTGGCTTTCTATGATATCATTGATTATCTTACTGGGTCGCCTATTAGTTATGCTCTTTTAGTTGAGCCGGATATAATTGAACCATGGATTCAAGAATTTTGGGCTAATGCTAGAGATAATATGGAGGAGGATGAATATTATATTAGATCTTCAGTTGCTGGAAGGACTATCAAGATTACAGAAGCCTCTATTCGTGATGATTTATTATTTGGTGATGAAGATGGGGCTATTAGATTTGACAAGCAACTAATTTGGGATACTTTTCGAAATCTGGGTTATGAAGGTTCTTTGACTGAA
Source organism: Chrysanthemum seticuspe (assembly GCA_019973895.1). NCBI lineage: Eukaryota > Viridiplantae > Streptophyta > Magnoliopsida > Asterales > Asteraceae > Chrysanthemum > Chrysanthemum seticuspe. The sequence goes on from BPTQ01000007.1 coordinate 146,168,366, forward strand.
CAAACTTTCAAGAAAGCCTTATTCTGTCCTCAACGGAAGTTTTTGATTCATGTCTTGCTCCATTGCATAAGTTCTAAAAGCACTTATTGGGAGCAGTTTGGGTCAAATATAGCATCTGCAGTGGTTGGTTTAGCTACAGATAGAATGTTTAATTTTTCACGGCTTATTTTGGATGGGATGCTATCACATATATCATCTGGGTCAAAATGGTTGATGTACCCAAGGTTTATACAGGTTTTCTTAACCAAGCAATTGGCTGATGTTCCTAAACCTGCTGCTTTACTACCTGTTATTGTGCAACAAGCCAAAATTTATACATTCATGGCTAAGCGAAGTAATTTGTTCCGAGGTGGAGATATTCCATTAACAACAACAATGATGGAAATTGTACAAGCTGTACGTGATGCAGCTGAAGAGGATGAAGAAAGTGAAGGTACTGATTCTGCACAAGGTACTGCTTCACAAAGTGCTGCCTCACAAGGTACTGCATCTGCAAGTACTGCTTCTCGTGAAGGTACTGCATCGTTACAGGGTGATGTTTCTCCAGGTCCTGAGGTTCAAGCAGAGATTGAGAGAACACCTACTCCATCTCCTCAACAATCTGTTTCTGTTTCAGAGGCACATTCACAACTTCAAGGTGACGATCATACTATACCTCGTGAAGGTTTAACTATGGATAATTATGCTTTAACACGGGAGTTAGCTAAGTTGAACAAGACTGTTGATCGTCAAGCAAAAGCACTTAGGAAGTTGAAGCGTAACTATTTCTGGTTGAGGAATTTTATTAAACCCTATATTCAAGGTTTCAACTTATGGGTTAAGGAGGAAAACAAACGTCGTAAAACACTTGGTAAGGAATTGAAAAGAAAGAAGGTTCCTAAATCATCTTCTGTCAACTTGGGGAGGAATTCAGAAAAAGATAATTTGAAAGAAGATGTTATGAAGAAGAAAGAATCTGAAGAAGATATTACAAAGAAGAAAGAATCTGTAAGTTCAGCAGAAAAGATTATTTCAGAGGAACAAGAAGAAGAAGTACAAGTTCAAGGTACTGATGATCAAGGTACTGAAGTTCAAGGTACTGATGATCAAGGTACTGAACATCAAAGTACTGTTTTTCATGATACATCTAGGCCAGAAGTTATAACACCAATAACTCCAAGGGTATTGAATTTTGAAGAAGAAGCTGGTCCTTCTACAACTGTTATAGAAGAAGAGGAGGAACCTAGATTCAAACCTATTCATTCTGCGAGTGATGATGAATTAGTTGCTACAATTCTTGATTTGTCACAACCAAGAGGAGGAGTTACTATTAGAGATGTACAAGAAGAAGATCAACCAAGAACTGATCAACCTGCAATTGATCCAAAAGACAAAGGGAAAGGTATTCTGGTTGAAACTAAGAAAAAGAAACTCACTTTGGTAGAACTTAGAGCATTTGAAGTTGCAAGGAATGAAGCTGCAGCCAGAAAAGTTCAAGAAGAGTTAAATGCTAAATATAGAGAAGAACAGGAAGCTCAAGAAGCTCAGAATAGAGAAGTAGCTCAGAAATTACATGAGGAATTGAATGCTGAAGCTACTGAACCATTACAGTCTCCTACACCTGTTAGATTTATGTCAAGAAGACCTAATTTAGCTAAAGAAAGGAATGCAATGATGGCATATTTAAAAAGCAGAGGATTTAAAGGATTGCAAAAGCTAAATTATGTGGATATGAAAAGATTATATGATGCTGAGAGAGAAGCTTATAAGAAAGATGTTGCAGGAATTAAAGACTTTAGAGAAGAAGCTTATTGGACTGAAGCTGAAAGGAAGAAGAGCTTAAAAAGAAAAAGAAAAACTGAAGCTACAGATGTTCAGTTTTCAAAGAAAGAAAAGGTTGAATTAAGATCTGAGACTAGTGATGAATTGAAGAATTATCTCAGAGTGGTAGATTTTGATTATACCAAGGAAGATAATGACATGAAGATGAACAGATCAAAGATTAGTGTTTTCAAAGTTGAGAAATCTAAGAATGGAGATTACATGGTTTTTCACAAAGAAGATGAAAGTTTCAAAGTTTTTAAAAGGCTATGGGATTTGCTGCATATTATAGACAGAGTAGATCTATTCTACTTATATCATGTTGTGAAGACTTATTTTGAAGATAATCCATTAGAAGGGATTGGATTGGTTTTACATGGGGATCTCATAACCATGTGGGAAACTGATGAAGAGAGCACTGATGATATTTGGAAGGATCAAGAAAACTGGGAAATAGTTTGCTAGAGATTCTTTGAAGAATCTGGAGTTCATGTTTTGGAGCTAGAAAATGGAACAATGATACACATGTTTGCAGAAAGAAGATACCCTCTTACAGTTGAGCTCATGAGAAGAATGCTAGAGCATGGATTGGAAGTAGAAGAGGCTAATGAAACTGCTTGCATGGTCATCAATTTGCTTATAGACTGGACTACCATTGCTGAGAATGATCTATAACTGGTATGACTTTTAATTGAATAAATACTTTTTGATATATCAGTACTTTTATTCAAAGTACTGCTTACCAGACAGTACTTTCATCAAAGTACTGTTTGCTGTATTAAACCAGTTAAAAGAATTTTAGAAGAAACCTTTTTGTTAAGTAATAAATATTTTGAAATAAAGGTTGAATAAATGGTTTTTGTGATGATAACATCAATAGGTTATCAATCCACCATGGTTAAAAAAGGATTGACTAATCCATGAGCAAACGGCTCTGGTAAAGATATATAAAATCCGTTTTTAGTTGACAACTTGCTAATAAGTTGGATGGTCATCAACTCACCATATCAGTAATGTGAAGAGTTGGCTAGCCCACAAGAAAATGGCTTGTGGTAAAGGCAGTGGAAAAACCATTATTGGTAATTAGTTCACCATTAGATAGAAGAACTAACTAGTCCAGAAGGGTACAACTTTTGGTAAAGACAAAACAAATCTGTTGATAGCTGGTGATTTGCTAAAAATCATATGGTTATCAATGTACCATGGTCTTACACACCAAAACATTTGGCTACTCCAGAGATAATGGCTTTGGTAAAGAGATCTAAATCCATTAAATTTTCAATGATTCACTTAGATGTGATGAGAATAGTATGCAACTTAAACTGAATTACTGTACAAACTGTCATATGTTGCTGTGTTGCTGAAAAGATGGAGATTGCTGAATGCTGCTGTGAAGAAAACAATTCTAAGAGATACTTTGACAAAGCACAGATATTACAGAGATACAATTTAGAGACTAAGAAACAATCCATTCTTAAAGATGAAGCTGTTAAAGATATACTCACAAAGGAACTTGAAGTCAAGCAAGTAGAATTCAAGTTAGGGGAGGATTGTTCGGATATGAAAGTGCTGAAGATATCAAAGTACTGAAGATATGAAAGTACTGTAAGCTGGAAAGTACTGGAAGAAGTCAAAGAGTCAAAGTACTGCTAAAAACAAAGTCAAAGTACTGCAAGATGAAGTCAAAGTACTGCTAGAACAAACAAACTGTTATATTTGTTTATGGAAAGTATTGTATTCCATGTTTAGATTACTTGTCGTACAAGGTTATCAATTGTAAACCGACTAGGATATCCTTGAGCCTATAAAAGGACTCCTAGATTGGCATTAGAGGTACGATTTCAGAAAAAGAGTTTTAGAGTTTACGAATTAGTGTTTTAGAGAAAAGTTCGATTATCTTAGAGTTGTATTAGAGTATCTGCATTATAAGCAGATTTAGAGTTTATAATAAAGTTATTCTTCTTAGCTTTGTTAAGTAAATTCCGCGTACTTGATAAAGATTGCTCAGTGTTTCTTTTTTAATAACTTAGGATTTATCCGAGGTTATTAAACCTTAACAAGCTAATTAAGTTAGTTTGATTAAAGTATATCGATCCAACAATCCTAATCAGCATCTTAAGGATTTCCTTAAAATTGTCGATTCCATCGACCTCGGTGCTACTACTCGGGAGACCACGCGTCTGCGTCTCTTCCAATTCTCTCTACAGGACCAAGCTAGTAATTGGCTTAACCGACTTCCCGCCGGATCCATCTCAAGCTGGGATGATCTCACCACTCGTTTCCTCGCCCAATTTTTCCCACCAAAGAGAACTACCAAACTTAGGAATGACATCTTGATGTTCCAACAACGTCAAGGCGAAACTCTCTATGAAGCATGGACTCGATTTAAGGACTTACTTCATAAAGTCCCTCATCACGGCATTGATCTTTGGCTCCAAGTCCAAATCTTTTATGATCATGTCAACTTCCCCACCAAGCGATCCATTGACCAAGCGGCCGGTGGAAAACTTAGTGATCTCACCGCGAAAGAATCATGGGGTATAATAGAGGACCTCGACCTCTATGACAATGAAAGTTGGGATGACCCCCGTGAGCTGCCCAAAACCGTTAAGGCAATCTCCTTGCCTCCCATTACCTCACCATCTTCCGATTGTAGGATGAACGAACTTGAAGATAAAGTAAAATTCTTAATGAGTTCCTACGAAAATCTTAAGTCCTCCCGTCAAGTGAATAAAATCACTCTACCTTGTGAGTTATGTAGTGGTCCCCATGACACTCGTGATTGCACAAGACTCCCCGAACAAGCTTTTGCGGACTACGCATCCATACGTATAGACGGAGAGGGAGAGAAGTGGTACACTTTCAAGCCCGAACAAAACAACTTAGGAAACTCTTACAACCCCTCGTGAAGAAATCACCCTAACCTTAAGTGGAACCAAAACTCAAGCACACCCGAAAGCTCATCTAGTCCACCTAATATGTTCAACTCTTTAAACACCGGGAACCCCACTAATCTTGAGGTAATTGCATCTAGATTCCTGTCATCTCAAGAGACTCGATTGACTAAGCTTGAAGCCGAGTTTAAGCAAAGACAAAGCGAGATGACAAACAAGCTTGACTTCCTCTTAAAAGCCTTCAATGAACGGGAAGTTGGAGCACTCCCAAGTGATACTATAAAGAACCCAAAAGTGAATTCGATTTCTTCGACTTCATGTTCTTGTTCACCATGGGAGAATGTACATCCATGCCCCTCGCACCCAACAGTTGACTCGGTAAATGCTATCAAAAAGGGTTCCAAGCTATCCAAAATGAGGTACCAAGGCCCTATACCATTGGTAAAACCTACTCTTGAGAAACCCGTCAACCAAGAATCCAAACCTAGTTTAGAGGAGGAGTACAAGGAACTCCATCAAGAAAAACCGATTCTTGAGGTCTTAGCTCATGCACCTTATTATAATGCTTTAAAAAAAATATGAGTTAGAACTTAAGCTTGGAAAACATGGGTCCGCTTTTGTGCGAAATAATTTACCTAAGAAGTTAGACAATCCCGGGCTATTCACTCTTCCGTGTAGGCTTGGAACTTCTAAACCTCTCGACGCTCTAGCCGACTTAGGGTCATGCATCAATCTTGTTCCGTTGTCCCTCCATAGAAGCCTTAACTTAGGTAAAACAGAACCAACCGAAACCATCTTAGGTCTAGCGGACGGTAGTGTTGCACGTCCGGTAGGAATAATAAAAGACATGGTAGTACACGTAGGAGATTTGACTCTTTTGGCCGACTTTCATGTGCTAGACATGAATAAGGACCCGACATGCCCATTACTAGTAGGAAGAGGATTCTTAGCTACCGCTAGTCCCATCATCGATTGTAAGATGTCCAAGATAGTGGTAGGAGAGGGGAGTGCTAGGTCAATTTACGATGTCAAAAAGCATACGTACTACAAAAAAGAGGAAATCCCACATGAGATTAGGTTGGATAGAGAGCCTTCTAGATATGGACCTTGGATTGATAAGAACCTCATAGGCCCCCAAAGACCTTTTTACTTAGATGAAGCCTTCACTAGTAAAGTAACTTTCCAAGAAAAAGAAATGGCTAAGGACATGGAAGTGAACCCGTTCGAGGACACCTTAGTATTTAGGAAGATGACCGAGTTTTTAGGAAGCTTGCCCGTCAACCTTGTCATGAATAAGTTGAAAGTTGAGAAATCTAAACACAAATGGGATTGGGATAGACCGCCTAGTGATGGTAATGGAGAGTGGCACATTAGGATAACAATATATGATCCCGATGGAGAGAAGTTTGAAAAGGCATATCTAACCGAACGTACTATTAGGAACTTGAATGATAAGTTTGATCCTTATGACATTGTTGAGGATAGGCTTACTTATATCGGTACGTAGGAGCACGACTTCGAGTCTAGCTACATGACTCATAAATAAAGAAAAGCGCTTCGTGGGAGGCAACCCATGTTTAATTGTTTGCTTGTTTGTGTGTCATATATCTTTTCATTGATTGTTTATTCTCATGTTTGAATTTGTGAAAATGCTTTATTTTGTCTTTAACCTCGTCTTAATTACATATAAAGGTATTTTACAAAAGGGATAAGTGTAGGGTGGATTACACACGTTTTAAAAAGAACGTGAACATGAGAATTACAATTCTTGAAAAAGATATATATGTGTGTTTGTTAGAGTCAAATGCTTGTATCGAGTCATAATGGATGTTTAGCAGGAATTTTTCCAGATTCTAAAGATATAAATTTTCCAGAATTTTTTTCAGAAAATCGCAGACTTGTTTCTGTCAGGATAACCTGACGGCGTCAGGATCGCAACCTGACGGCGTCAGGAGGAGCAGAAACAACTTATCTTACTTTCTCTCGTTTTCTGAGCTACTTATAAATTTTTTGGAATTTTCCAGGTCTTAATTTTCCAAGAATTCTGTAAACATCCATTCCACAAGCATTATATCCTAGTTTAAATCGAGTCTTATATATATTATTACCGCCGATTTTACGCGAAGGTTTCGTTTGTTTTCTTCAAGTTTGCAGGTTTAATTTATCAAGAAGAAGTTACATAAGATTGAGGAGCTTTTCACGCATAAATTCTTCTTGGAAAGGATTTAACCACTACTTCACACACGGATCCTACCGAGCTAATCAGGGGAGTATTAGTTTCTTTCGTTTTTAATTACCTTCCGTTATCATAACTTTGACACTTTCGGGGAACATTGGGGACAATGTTCAGTTTAAGTGTAGGGATGGAAAATAAAACGGGAACTTTGAAACTATGCTTATCCTTGATTATTTGCTTTGTCCAATTGTATTTGTGTAATAAACCATGAGAAAATGTCGGTTAAGGTAATTTTGGCACCAAATTTAAAATTTTTCATGACATATAGGAGTGGGCCATTAGTCTTAACAAAAGCGTCTGACGGATAGGAAGTTATATGACTAGCACAAAAACCCTTTACCACCAAAATTCCACCCAAAATGTGAGGATCGCCCTTAGATTAGTAGGAATTAAAGCATTCATCTTTAATGCTTAGAATGCGAACCGGTAGTATATTAGATTCTAGAACTTGTTTTGTGATGCATTCCGAGATCGCAAGTAAGACTACACTTGTGTAGTTAGGAATAACTAAATGATAAGACGCATTAGGATAACCCTTGTTTGATTCCCGTAATATAATTACTTCTTCCACATCGGTTGAGTAATTCCCCCACACCCTTTGCGTTGTACTTATCTTTAGTACACGATACCCCTAGTTAACCCCTCAGAGCCTATCCTTTTCGCGGTTCTCGTGATGTTTCGGTTTTTCCGGAATATCAATGAAGAGCATTGTTTACACCCCACCCCCAAATATACACCCAAATCGCCTTAGCCTACCCTATATGCACTCACTTTTAGTGCATTATTGTTATCACCCTAAACCCTTATGTTGGAATCACTCCTAAACAGTATTTCAAGTATTTATATTTCATATGTAATAGGTAGCTTTATTATGGCCTTTATGTTTGTTTAAGGTCAAGCTTATGTAGAAGGCCCATAAGCTTGATCCAAGCCCAATAAGGAATAGGGAAGGAGAGGGAGTGTTGCCCTAGCTCCTTGCCTATATAAACTCTTGTAAACCCTCATTTGAGGGTTGGTTGTTCAAGTTTTCTTTTCTTTCACATACATCTTCTCATAACCGTATTATTGCTTAACGTGTGTATGTGTTAGAGCTTGCTCAATCGACTCATCTCTTCTCTTATAAGCTTGTGTTGTAAAACTTGTGACCTAACAGTGGTATCAATCGCCAAATAGTTGGGTGTACTCGTTTGTTTTTGAAGTTTTGGTTTTGGATCTTACGCGTAGAGATAACGCTATCTTTGGTTATCTTAAAAACTCGTTTTTTACACTTTTTAATCCAAGATTCTTGTACTTTCAATGTTTTGAGGTGTTAAAATACTTGTTTTTGGCAAAAAGTTTCAAACTTTACGCGTGGATTTACGTTTTTAAGCTTGTTTTTGTTCGTGGGTGTCGTTCTACGCGTAACCCGTTTAGCAGTTTTGGTACATCAAAATTCACACTCTTGTCTTCTTTTGGTACTATTGAAGCTATTCCATAACAAAAAAACTGGTTTAGAAACACATCTGGACAGAATCAAAGTTACGAGTAATCCTACGCGTATCAAAACCCTAAAATTACGCGTAAGATTGTTCCTTGGCTTGATCTTCAATTTTTTGGTTTAATCCGTGTTTTCTTACTTGGATAAGTCTGAAAATACGTCGACTTTGGATATCTTTTGCACTGTGAAGTGTAAAAGATCATTTGGGAAAAAACCCTAAAATTACGCATAAGCATAAGCTTACGCGTAGAATTCCTACGCATAAGATTCACTTTACGCGTAAACTACGGTCTACGCATAAGGTAATCCTACGCCTACGTTTCTACGCCTAACTTTTGTCTACGCTTAACTTTGGTGTTTTCCCTACTTACGCGTAAGCTAAAACCTACGCGTAACTCCTCATTGTTACGCGTAACTTTTGGTGTTTTTACGCATAAGTGCTACTTGGTTCTTGTCTTTTCTACGCCTAAGGATACTTCATCAACAAAGGTTCATTCGACTACAAAGATCCATCTTTACCACACAAGTTTATCATCATGTCTCAACCACCATACTCTAACTATTTCCCTCACACTTATAATCATCAACAACAACAACAATTAACTCCACAACATCAACAATGGAATCAACAACAAGCTATTTATCAACAACAATTTAATCAGCAACATACTCCACAACTTGGTGCAATTCCACAACCACAAATGGTTCAACCACAACCAAGCCTTCAAGTTCAACCCTACACAACCGATTTCAATCAACATCCATCACGGACCACTATGAAGGAACCCACTTGGTTTGCTAAGATGTATGAAGCTTTAAGCAGCCAACAATCAATTCATGAAGCTGGATCACTTGATATACCTCCAATGCTCACTCCAGGAAACTACGATCAATGGGTGATAAGGTTCTTTAGGTTCTGTGATCTGAAGAAGCCACATGGAAAGTTCTTAAAGAAGGTTATCTTGGAAGGTCCATTTGAGATGCCTACTGTCACTGTACCCGGAGATCCAAACGCTGTTCCACCAAGAGATGAACAAACCAACATTGCTACGGTTGCTGATCTTAATGCTACAGAACTTCTACACTATGAAGCGGATGAACTTGCAATGGAATACATCCTCTTAGGATTACCAAACCCAATTCTTCGTAGTGTTGATGCTCAAAAGACTGCACAAAAAATGTGGGATCATATTCGTCTTCTTATGGAAGGATCTGTACTCAATCAGGAGGATTTGGAATCCAAAATTTACTTGGCTTATGAACACTTCTTGATTGAACCTGGAGAGACACTAGAGTCCTATCATCATCGATTTTCAGATATCATCAATGATTTGGATAAACACAACATCATTATGCCAAGAATTGCAGTGAATACTAAGTTCCTGAGTAGTCTTGGTCCAGAATGGGAGAAGTATGTCATTTTTCTCCGTCAAGCGAAGAATATGCATCATTCTACTTATGGATTGTTGTACGATTACTTGAAGCCTCATGAAAAGGAAGTTGATCGGGAAAGGATTCTCCAAGTTCAAATTGCTAAACAGTCACAACCGGACAATCAACAACTTGCCTTGTATGCTCAACAGAATTATCCCTCTCAACCAGCAACTCAACCAACTGCTTCAAACCCACCTTCACAGTCACAACCTCAACAAAATCAATTGGTTCCATACAGCAACAATGCTCAAGCATATGTCAGTGAAGCGACTGAGGAAACAGATCCGTTCGAAGCCTTGCAACAAGGATTTGTGATGATTGCTAATGCTTTTGGCCGTTACACCAACAAATCCAACAATCGTATTCGTTCCTCATCTAACACACGGACTCAAGCTGTGGTGAACAATGGACGTGTTGAAGTTCAAAATCGTGATTATGGTCGTCAGATGGGTGGTGGTCAAGGGTTTAATGTTGTGGGTAGGAATAACAACAGAGCTCAAGTGGTAGAACAGGGAAATGCTCAGAATCGGTTAAATGGTCTTAAATGCTACAACTGCAATGAAAAGGGACACCTGGCTAATGCATGCCCAAAGCCAAGGACTAGGGGCAGTGCTTATTTCAAAGAGGCCTTACTTCTGGCTCTTAAGGATGAAGCTGGTGGATCTCTTACAGACAAAGAACAGAGCTTTATGGCAGATGCAGACTCAGATGATGATATGGAGGACTTGCAGGCGAATGCAGCTGTTATGTTAATGGCTAATATGCATGAGCTGCACATGAGTGATACAGGCCCAGTGTATGACACTGATGGCTTGTCTCAGGTACCCGAACAAACCATCATCATATCTGAACTAATATCTCCGCCAATATCCGAATCCGGCACGGATCAAACTGTTCAAAATGAGTATTCTACATCTTCTTCTGATGATTTTCAAGTTAACCCTGTAGTTACATTTGACGATCAAGATGACCTTATGGTCTCCTTTGATAATCAAATTGACTCCGTGGTCGTACTTGAGGATCTAAAGAATGATCATGTTGAGACTCACGTTGAACAAGATGATCTGTTGCCTCATCCGGATTTTGCTCGGTTAATTCAAGACCATAAAATCAAAATGGAGGAATGCTATGCATTAAATCAATCCTTAAAAAGTAAAAATGCACTGTTAACCAAGGATTTTGAATGTTTACAAATGCAACTCAACTTTTTCAAAACTCAAGAAAACCGTGAAAAAGGTTTTGAAGCCGCTTTTGCAAAATCTCATCAAAACGAAAAATATTTAGAGAGACAGATGCGTGATCTAGCCGCCTCGAAGAATGCTTTGTTTTCCGAATTAGAACAACAGAAACATGAACATAAAAAGCAACTTAACGCTCTCACCTTGGAAAATCAAAAAGCTAAGGCTGAGTTGTTAAATTGTCAAAAACAGTTCTCCGCATACAAAAAGCATTCAACGAATCGGGTAGATGACCTTCTTGCAGAAATTCTCGGTTTGCAAAACAAAATTAAAGAGTTTAAAACGGTTGTTTACAAACATGGTGAATCAGTAACAGCTATTGAAAAGTTTACCTTAAAACCCAATCCAAATGGATATGGAAAAAATCTAGCTGATTACAAACCAAAGCTTTCACTAAAAACATTCAAACCAACTCCTGAAGTTTCCAGTGCAGAATACAAAATTGATAATACTGTCATGAGTGTGGTTGAATACCATCGTCAAGAGGAATTAGATGCAGAAGACGAGAGTCGATCTAAATTAAAAAATGTTGTTTACAACAAACCTTTTAATTATAAAAACGCGGTCACTTTCGTCACACCAACGGATTCTTCTAACACACCAAGGGTTATCATCAAAACACTTGAGTCTTCTATTGTTAATCCCAAAACAGTCTTTGCACAAACTTATGGTCCTTTACCTTCCATTAGCGAAGTAAACTCACAACCTGAAAATCGAAAAATTCTTCGATATTTTGACATTTTCATGGCTGACCTCAAAATTTTACAACATGAGATAGAATATCGATCTGAAATCAAAGTTGAACATTTTCAATCGCCTCTGGCGCGAGAACAAAGAGACATTTTTCAGAAAAATCTTTTACCTAATGTTAAAAACTTGAAAAGGTGTGCAATTTCCTGGGAAAAGGATTTTCATAAGGAACTTGGGGTAATGAAAAACGTTTTCGAGAAAACAGAAACATCTATTACTAACACAAAACGCAAAAAGAAACTGTTGAGAAAAGATGTTGATCGACTCTTGGAAGATGTTATCTGTGCTGATATCCATAATGTTGTGCTATTCTATTCGTTGCCATATGCATCTGATCATATCTCTGCTGATATTGTTGACACTGTTGTTACTGTTGAGAACACCGTTAATGTGCTTCTGATCGAGTCTTTAAAAGCAGAAAATAAACAAATACACACGGAAATTTACAATGCAAAACGTCGTCTTCAATGGTGTGAAAAAGATATTCATAACCATCAACTTAGTTTTCAAAAGAAAATCGCTCAATTGAGTGCAAAATCTTCTGATCCTAAAATTGAGCAACTGGATGATCAAAACGTGTCTTTGAAAAGTCAAATCTCAAAATATGAACAAGAAATTTTAAAAGTTAAACAGGAATATGGTGTCATATTTGATTTACTCAAAAAGACTCGAGATGAAGCATCAAACGAACTTGATCACTATCTTGCTCACACTAGAGAAGTCATGAATTTTGCTGGTAATATTCGTTCTGAAAATCAAGATCTGATTCACACCATTTCTAAGTTACGGGAAATGTTAGGAAAGTATGAACTACTCCCGCCTACTGTGATTGAGAGATTAGCACCAGTCACACTTAGTAATCGTGAACCAAGAATTCACACTGCCAAATCACAAGTTGCTAATGTGTTTCCCTCTACTGAAACAGGAATAGTTGTATCTTTTCCAAACGTCCGCACTTCACAGCCTAGGAGCACTCAAACGAAGAATAGGAAGTTGCGACCTAAGAAAAGATCAATAAGGAATGCTAAAGTAGAAGAACACCCTAAGACTCTGAATAAAACTCATGTTACTTCTACTATAGATGTTGCGTCTGGAAAATGTAATAGAAATAGTGATGTAACGAATGCTAAACCGTTAAGTACCTTTGATATTCAGTCTGATGCACCTTGTGATATTTGTCAAAAGAGTATGCATTCTGATTGTCATGACAAATGTGTTGCTAAAGCTATAATCTCTAGATTAAGGAATCCTACGAATCGGAATACCTCTAGGCCCACTAAACATTCTAAGTCTGTGCTTGGTAAACCACCTTCTTTAGATTCTAAGGCAACCATTGCTATCACAGTAGCTACTGCTTCACCTCCTAAGAATGTAGTACCACCTAGTGCTTTCACTAAGACTAAAGCAAAGAGTAGTTACAGATGGCAGAAATGGATATATAACACACTAGGATTTAAGTGGATGCCTAAAATTCTCAATGTGTGTATGTCTAATATACCTGCTTCGGAACCCTCTAACAGTTCGGGTTCCACATCTACTTCTATTCCATCTGTGTCGTCTGTGTGTAATGCAGGTGATACAGATCATTCTCTGGATTGTTGATAGCGGATGTTCTCGACACATGACAGGCAACCTTAAACTGTTATCAAACTTTATTGCAAAGTTCATTGGCACTGTCAGATTCGGGAACGATCACTTCGCAGCCATCATGGGCTACGGAGATTATGTTAATGGGAACATTGAAATAAGCAGGGTTTACTATGTGGAAGGCCTCGGTCACAACCTGTTTTCAGTAGGTCAATTTTGTGATGGAGATTTGGAGGTTGCTTTCAGGGAGAAAACTTGTTTCATTCGTGATCTACATGGAAATGACCTTATGTCTGGCTCGCGTAATTCTAGTCTCTACACTATCTCTATGCAAGACATGGTTTCTTCCTCTCCCATTTGCTTACTTTCAAAGGCAACATCTACAAAATCCTGGCTATGGCACCGTCGTCTCTCACATCTAAACTTTCAAACCATTACCAACCTTGCTCGACACAAACTAGTTGAAGGACTCCTACGATTCCGGTATTCAAAAGATCACCTTTGCTCAGCATGTGAACAAGGGAAAAGCACTCGTGCTCATTTTCCTTCAAAGGTGGAACACAGCTCTCAGCATGTGCTTCATCTTCTTCACATGGATTTGTGTGGCTCGATGCGTGTGCAAACGATCAACGGGAAATGCTACATCTTAGTAATTGTTGATGACTACTCACGATGGACTTGGGTCTATTTTCTTCGTAGCAAAGACCAAGCTCCACAAATGATCATCGCCTTTCTCACAAAGATACAGGTTCAGCTCCGCAACACCGTCAGGATTATTCGGACAGACAAAGGAACTGAATTTGTTAACAAAACCCTTCGTGAATTTTATGAGAAAATGGGAATTCAGCATCAAACATCTATTGCACGGACACCTGAACAAAACGGAGTTGTTGAAAGACGAAACCGAACGTTAGTGGAAGCTGCAAGAACAATGTTAATCAATGCTAAACTTCCAAATTACTTATGGGCAGAAGCTGTATCTACTGCATGCTATACTCAAAACCGTTCTATGATCACAAAACGCCACAACAAAACTCCTTTCGAGCTTGTCCACAACTACAAACCGAACCTCAAACACTTTCATGTATTTGGATCCCTTTGCTATCCGAATAATGATCGTGATGATTTTGGAAAGCTCAAAGCCAAAGCTGATATTGGAGTCTTTATTGGATACTGTGACAATTCTAAAGGTTTCCGAATCTGGAATCGTCGAACTAATGAGGTAATGGAAACGATTCATGCTCATTTCGATGAACTCACGGAGATGGCTTCTGAGTATAACAGCTTAGAACCCGGTCACAACCGTTTAAACTTCCCTCAACCCCCATCATCAGCTGAAGAAAGCCCTTAGCTAACTCGTCAACAAATGGAAAGGTTATTTGCTCCTCTGTTCTGTGACGATATTGATGAACGTGCTCCTGGTGTATCCGCTGTTTCCGCTGCACAACCTGATAATATTCCTATACCTGATACACCTGCTACAACAACTACTGTTGAACATGCACCTACACCAATTGACTCCAACACAACAGTTGAACACACCGCTTCCAACAATGATGAACCAGCTGATGATATTCTGAATGAAGTACCCCCACCTGCAGATTTTGATCCAAATGCGTTCTTCAACCCGTTTGCCAATGAGACTGCTGCACCAGATGTCGCGGAATCTTCAACAAACCATTTGAATCCTCAGAATCTGCACAATGTATACCAACATCAACCCTCTACACATAGATGGACTAAAGACCATCCTCTGGCTAACATTATTGGCAACCCGAATCAACCAGTCGTTACGAGACAACGTCTTCACTCAGATGGTGAACACTGCATTTATGCACTCACTGTCTGCCAATCTGAACCTAAAAACATTAAAGACGCAATGACAAAAGACAACTGGATTGAATCCATGCAGGAAGAACTCAACCAATTAAAACGTCTTGAAGTATGGGAACTGGTTGAAAGACCAACAGGGGTCTACGTCATTGGTCTAAAATGGATTTGGAAAAACAAATTGGATGCTGAAGGGAATGTCATCCGAAACAAGTCACGGCTAGTTGCTAAGGGTTATCGTCAGGAAGAAGGGATAGACTTTGAAGAATCTTTTGCTCCGGTTGCTCATCTTGAGGCTGTTCGGATATTTCTCGCGTTCGTTGCTCATATGAACATGACGGTCTATCAGATGGATGTCAAAACGGCGTTTCTCAATGGGCAACTTAAAGAAACGGTCTATGTCAGCCAACCAGATGGATTCGTTGATCCTGAGTTCCCGAACCATGTCTACAAACTGAACAAAGCCCTTTATGGTCTAAAACAAGCCCCTCGGGCATGGTACGATAAGCTATCATCCTTCCTCATTGCCAATAATTTCACCAAAGGCTCGGTTGACCCAACTCTTTTTATACAATATCACGGGACACACATCTTAATTGTTCAAATTTACGTGGATGACATCATTTTTGGGTCTACACATAAAAAGTTTTCAATCGCTTTTGCAAAACTAATGAAGAAAAATTTTGAAATGTCCATGATGGGTGAACTTACGTTCTTTCTAGGACTGCAGGTTCATCAATCACCCCGTGGTATTTTTCTGAGTCAGTCCAAATATGCCCTTGAATTGTTAAACAAATTTGGAATGAAAACCTGTGATACTTATGCCACACCAATGACTCATACCAAGAAGCTAGATGCTGATTTACATGGGAAATTAGTTGACCCCACCAAATACCGAAGTATTATTGGGTCCCTCATGTATCTAACAGCTAGCAGACCTGATATTGTCTTTGCCGTTTATCTATGCTCCCGTTATCAGTCGCGACCAACTGAAACCCACCTCTCTGAGGCTAAAAGAATCCTCCGATATATCAAGGGAACCATTAATTTGGGGATCTGGTATCCGAAGGATTCTGGTTTTGAACTAATATCTTTTTCAGACGCTGATCACGCAGGATGCTTAGACTCAAGGAAAAGTACTTCAGGAGCTCTACAATTTCTCGGTGATAAACTGGTGTCTTGGCAATCTAAGAAGCAGGATTGTACATCGCTGTCATCAACCGAAGCAGAATATGTAGCCATGTCCGCCTGTTGTGCTCAAGTCATTTGGATGAGAACACAACTCAAAGACTATGGTTACGTATTTGACAGAATCCCGATGTACTGCGACAATCGGAGTGCCATTGCAATCTCGTGCAACTCAGTTCAGCACTCGAAATCAAAGCACATCGATCTACGCTATCATTTCATCAAGGACCACGTGGAACAGGGTACCGTTGAATTATACTTTGTGGGTACTGAATACCAATTGGCAGATCTGCTCACCAAAGCCTTGCCTCCCGCTCGGTTTAATGAGTTGGTCCACCGAATTGGTATGAGGTGTTTGACTCAAGAGGAACTGGATGACCTCTTAAAACAGTCTTAACAACCTGTCGAACACCAAAACCTCTTTTGTAAATAAATTTTCAAAAACAAAATACAAAAATATAAAATCCTATAAAAACAACAAAAATATTCTCCTAATCTATCTTTCTTTCAACATGGCAAGTACATCTCTTCCGTCAACACTTTTATCTTTCAAAATTCAGTATTTTTACCGATCAAGTGTTGAGGGGGAGAAAATAATCCATTAACTGTTTCAAAACATCTGTGTACTTGCATGTTATCACATCTCGGTTGATTCTTTTACAAATGGTGGTACACTTTCTGATTCAAAGACACTCCTTGGACTTTAATTAACAACCTTTCATTATTTTCTCAAGTCGAGGGGGAGTGTCGTCAAGTTTCTTTCCCAAAAATCTTCGTTTGGTAACCAAAATGGAAGTTAAAAGGCTTTGTGTGAAAAAGGAAAAGGTGGAGGGACTATAACTGTCAAAACCTTAAAGTTATTTTATACAAAATACTCCACCCACCACATTTATTCCCATCACATTAAATATTTCACCTAATATCATCCACGGTCCATATTCGTTTTACAAATCCGTGCTTTCGATTATCAATCTGTAAGTGTTTCTGTGTTTGGATCATGTTTTTAAACAATGGTTTTGAATCTCATGTAAATCCTACGGCTAAAACGTGTTCTATGCGTGATTTGGTGTTCTACGCTTATGCGTAAGAACACACAATCAATACGTGTGTGTTTGGGGTGAAATGATTGTGTCAAAATGTTCATAATACATCAATGATACTTTGTTAACCATCAAAATCCACCCAGATTCACTAATTGATGATTTTTGAAAATTAGGGTTTATAAGTCGAATTGGGTGTTTTCAAATGTGAAGTGTTTTGGTCTAAAAGACTGTTGGGTTATGCTTTTGCGTTGTTGAATTGATGATTTCCATAGTCTATAGCCACCCAGAAACACGAATTGGTCATCTATTCGAAACTAGGGTTTAAAGTTCATAAACTTTGGGTATTTTTGATTCACTGCATAATAAGTGTTAAAACTTGGTCTACATGCTCTCACAACTTCTATGATATACCAGAAAAACTTTGGTGCATAATCCATGGCTAGATTTGATACGCGTAGAATTAGGGTTTAGTCTACGCGTAAGATATTCTACGCGTAACTGTTCAACTATGTAAATGTGATTTGATTTGTCTTAAACGAATGTTATATGTTTTAACTTTGTTGAAATGATGATTTATTTCAGGCTTGCAACACGTAATATTCAGAATCAAGGTGGTTATTAATCTACGCATAAGGATCACCTTACGCGTAGCTTGTTATGCGTAAGACTAGTCTTACGCGTAGCGTCTACGCATAAGGTTCTACAATGGACTACGCGTATCCTGTGAAGGATATGCGTAAACAGTGACCCCTACGCTTAAGGTCAACTCTTACGAGTAGCCTTACGCGTAAGGTTAATATATGCCTACGCATAAGCTCTACGCATTATGTCTCTTTTTCTTACGCGTATCATTTCTTACGCGTAAGATAGGATTCTACGCGTCAGTCTACGCCTAAGCACATATCATACCTGTCTACGCATAACTTTGCCAAAGCTACGCTTAACCCTGGATTGACCTTCATGATGAATTGTTACCTGTACAAACTTGTAAATAAACTAATCATATCATCACGAATCCAAAAATGTCACTAATAAACTTAAATCGTCTGATATGTTGTGAACAATAAGTGATAAAATAAACTTTAAAACATAAAGTTAACTAACTCACAAAACATTTCACGATATCAATGAACTATTGAACATACAAGTGACTTAGGACTCGTAACAATCATTATCACTATGTCTCTCGATATGTTGGTTCTTTTGGCTAATGTTATTTCAGATCACGACATGGCTGAACAAATGAATGTGGATGCACCTGAAGTTCTCTCCATTGCTGATATCTATCCTCATGGCTATCCAATGAAGATAGGAAAGAATAACCTCCGTGTTGACTTTGACACCCTCACTTGCTCTGAATCTTCATGTCTTATTACTATTAATATTCTGAGGACTCATCCGTATCAGAACATGCTTACTCACTCTGCAACTGTCCCTGAGATCTACATCCAACAGTTCTGGAACACTATGGAAAGGGTCAAAGGACAAACTGCTGTGACGGTGACTCTGAATCACAAACAAGTCATCATTACACCTGCAGACTTAAGGGCTGTTCTCCTAATTCCTGAAGTCGATCCAACCAAACTATATGCCTCACCTGCTGAAGAGCTCACTCTCCAATTCTTAATCGATATCGGCTATGACGAGGCTACAGAGGTAATCAACAAGCACTCTCACGTAGAACTTAAGAGTATTCCTCAACCATGGAGAACACTCTACATGATCATCACCAAGTCTGTTTCTGGTCGTGACAGCGGCTATGAGCACCCTAAGCTCATGGAACTTCAAACATTCTGGGAATTGGTCAACAAGAAACACATCGCTATCGAAGCTCTGATTTGGGATGACATGATGACATTTCTCAACAAACTTGGCTCAAAGATTCCCTACATCAGATATACCAAATTGTTGATCCAGAGAGCACTTGGACTTCATCCTGACATTCCCAAGAGGCTCAATGACCCAGACAATCACGACATGTTGACGGAACCTATTCTATCTGTACGAATCAAGGAAACGTCTACAAAGAAACAAGGTGCTGTGCTGCCAGATTTTCTTCTAACTGAAGATGTCAGAAAGCTCGAAACGTACAAAAGATATCTGGAAGCAGTCAAACAAGGCAAAGTTGGTCATCTCGACGAAAAATCTTCTGGTACACCTGTAAGGAGAACCAGAAAAGGAAGTGCTGGAAGTGTCACAAGTACAGATAGTCAAAGGAATGTTCCAAAGAAGAAACCCATTCCAAAGAGGAAACCCACCCCTAAGAAGAAAGTTCCTTCTCTGGAAGCCACTCCGATCCTTTCACTTGAACCGCAAAGACAGCTCAGGGACGAGGATTCTGAGGCTACTGACACAGATGAAGAGATCACATTCTCTGAAACTGCAAAGGATGAAAATCCCTCAGTACCAAAACCTCCAAGTCCTCAAACTATTAAAGGAAAAGAGAAGACTACTGCACTTGTACCTCAGGATGAAAGCTCTGAAGATGAAGAAGAGCAATTGGATCATGCATACAGGAAGAAGTTTCACAAAGTCAGACACCTTCACAAGGCCGAAGAATTTGCTAAAGATCAAATGGGTGGCCCTGGAGGATCAAGTGGAGCTGCCCACTCTAAACCATCTCCTGATGCGGTTAATCAACCCGATAAGGGAGCTGGTGCCACCACTCTTCTGCAACTACAACAGCCTGTGGAGGACACTATTGAGTATGATTTTGAGAAACTGGAAACTGAGAAAGAAAAGTCTAAGGATGACGAGGATGATTACTCAAAGTTTCTTCTAGACAGTCCAACACACTCAAAGGAGAAAACCTCAGAAACTCCTAAGGACATGAAGTCTCCTCATGTCTCCTCATCATCGGACTCTTCATCTCATTCATCACCACCACCATCAACAAAGTCAACCAGATCATCATCCAAATCCGTGAAGAAACCACCTAAATCTTGGATTTCTCAAACACATGCAAGAATTGTGAAAGCTGTCAAACAAGTTAGAAAGAAGGACATGCTTCAAAGTAAACTTAATTGGTATGCTGAACAAATGCAGTACTTACATGATGAGAATGACGAGATGCGAAAAGATAGGAAAGCTATTCAGGAATTCATGAGAAGTCATCGTCAGGAGGAACTAAATGAAATGATTGAAGGTTACACTCAAAAGTACCTTCAGGATATCGTTCCAAAAGTCCAAAAGGAACTAGAGAAGTCAGCAAGAGAACAAACCCACAAGTTTCTTCTCGACACTGTCCCCGGTGTGACTAGAGAAGTATTCTCCAGACAACTCACCCCTAACATCGTCGCATTGGTTAAACATACAATGGCCAAAGAAGCTGATCTCTCTGAATCTGAGTTAATCGCTAAACTAGTGATGCAAATGTCAAAGCGATCTGGAACGTTTACTTCGGATGAAGCTAAATTTTTCGAAGGTCTACTCGCTTTTCAACTCAGTTCATCATGCAAGGAGTCAGCCGATCAACCCAAACGGCCAAGAGATGACGATGATAAGGATAAGGACTCTGCACCTAAACGTCAGAAGCAGTCTGGTCAATCTACATCTATGCCACCTCCTCCACCACGGACTTCTTCTCAACATAAGTCTCCTCCACCTCGGTCTTCTACTGATAAACCTCGGGACGATTCCGAGTTACCACCCCTGACTCATAAAACTGGTGATCACTTTGAGTATACGGATGGTGAGGATGAAGAGGTCCTTGAGCCCCGACAACAACCCACCTCACCCAAACAAGTGCAGAAACCAGCTTCATCATCAAAGCCTTCCAAAAAGAAGAAACAGACGACTCAGCCCGGAGTCGTATCATGGCTAGATGACGATAAAACCGAAGAGTTTGAATGGTTCTCCACACTTGTCAATCAAACTCCCTACCCTGATGAAGGTCAAGAATTGGTAGATGGTTCAACAATGGAGCATGCAAAAATGTTGCAAGAACTGTTCCATGTGAAGAAAATGACAAAATCTGAATTGAAGCGAATCAAGAATGAAGCTTTTCAACTATGGAAAGACAGCTCTGAAAGCGCCCTCGAGGTCGAATATCATCTTGAGAACATCGCTCGAGCTATGTCCAACAACATGGATTGGCTCAATCCGGAAGCAAACATTGACTTCACACAAAGGGACAACCCTCCATACTACACCGACTGGACCAAACCTCTACCGACCATTGGCCAAGCAGACGAACCAAGGATTCCCTTCCGATATTTCTTCAACAAAGACCTGGAATTTCTTCTCCATGGTGGCGATGGTTCGAGAAAATACACTACATCATTGACTCTTCCATTCCCAGCGGCCATTTACTCTAACTGCATAGCTATCGAGGAACGTGCAACTCACTTGTTTTCTGACAACGTGCAAGCATACGACCAAGATGCATTGTATGGGATTCATCATTGGCCTGAACGCCGAAGAATCTACTACAGAAGCTGCCTGGTTCAGAAGTCTCAACATGAACTGTATAGCTCGAAGGACATCGTGACCATCAAACACATTGATCTCAAGTCTAAGTGGGACTACACATTCTTAAAGAATATCATAGTCAAACGACAAGATGAACAGGACTATGGATTCTCTGAAGCTGACTTTGAGAACTTGTCCCTCAACGACATCGAAGACATGTATCTTGCCAAAGTACAGGGTCGTATGAGACAATTCTCGACTGAAGTTCAACGTGAATTTATCAAGTCAGTTCTCATCTTCATTAGACGCATCGTGACCAAAGAACGTGTCGAAGATATCCAGATGGCTGTTGAATCATATCAGAAACGTGTAAACTTCACTCCACCACAGCTTGATCTTCCCGACATCAACCAGCTTAAACAACTCACGCTCATCAGCAAACCTTTCGGCGTTGTTTACCGCAGTGAACTTCGAAGAAACTGCTTAATGGCGTGTAGTGAGCTCCACAAATTCGGGGATCATACCTTGAAGATGGTTAGGGATGGATTGGCGTACAGATTGAAGGATATACGCATAAAAGTTGGGAATCCTAAGCGCTGGAACTCTCAGGAAAGGAGGGATGTGAGACGTATCATCACCTTGATTAATGAACGGTTGTTCAGAAGGGATCAGTTCCGCCGATTGGAAAGCTATGTTGGTGGTCGACTGATGAGTTTCCAAATACTCATCATTTTTACATAATATAAACTGCAAAATCATCTGAAAACACTCAAAAATGCTTCAAAATGATAAAAATATCACAAATCAGTGTTTTATGTGTTTTAAATGCAAAAATATCAAAATCAGATGAAAAACATATCAAATTTGCAAAAATTGCAGTTTTAGTCCCCCAAGTTTCAAAAATTGTCAAAAATAGTCCCTGAGTCAAAATTTCAAAAGAAAAATCTCCAAAGGTCCTTTTAAAATCATAAATTGTCATATTTAGTCCTTTGGTGAAAAATTATCAAAAGTTTGAGAAATTACAGTTTTGGTCCCTGGGCTTTTAAATTGGTCAAAATTAATCCTTGGAGTTTCAAAATTGTCAAAGTTAGCCCTTGGATTATTAGGGATTGGCAAAACTAGTCCTTGTACTACATCTTCATAATTTTCAGGTTTGGTCCCTTGAATTTCATATGTTACTCAAATGGTCCTTGTGTTACTAGCTCTACAAACCAAACGGACCTTATGTTATTATCCAAGCCCAACAAACAAACCATCTGGCCCAATCCCCTGACCCGGTCCAACCTTTAACCCATCCAACCCGGTCAACAAACAACCCACCCCAGTCAAACATATCCAACCCGCCAAAATCCTCCTTCCCCACTTGACTCTCACCTGCTTCTCTGCTATACCATCCCCCCTCCTCACTCTTTCAACCCCTTGTCCCCCCACCTCATCACAACTACAAAATGCATTTAATGCATCTTTTTCCCAAACACTCAACCCAAAACTGCTAACAATACTTTTTGGCGCCAAAATACCAATTGAAGGCCAAGATGAATTTGACCCATCCAAAGGCTGATATCATTGATGGGAAAGACCAAGTGGGACCCACAGAGTCAATAAGTCACTACAAAAGGAGAAAGAAGCAGTAGAATACACTGTCGACTGTTTTTAGACCATTTCTTAGTGTAAAATTTAATTTTCTGTTGTAAACCTTTAAATTCAGTCTTAATTTCAAAGTTGTATTATGTTTTATGGTTAATAAAAGTTACTTTCAGTTTCAATTTCAGTTGTTGTTTACAAATTCAGTTTTTTTATTTCCATGTTAAAATTTCCAAGGAATCTAAAAAGTTGTTATTAGTTGTTGTTCTTGTTTTCTAAGCACCTATAAGCTCTTGACAAAGCTTATAAGCTTTTAGGAACCTTCTAATTTCAGTTTTATTCAACAAAACAGAAAAACAATAAAAATACCAAAAAAAAAAAATTAGTGTAAAATCAAAAATCATGGGAATGATTATCAAGACAGTGTAGCAGAGCTAGTTTTGGATTGTTCTTGGTTTAGAGCTTAGTGGTAAGCATATAGGAAGTGATCTCAGACCTCAGTTCTCAGTCTATATTGGAATTCCAAATTGTAAGCCATTTAGTAAAAACTTGCATTTCCTATTTTCAGTGTCTAATCCTTGTTACTTATAGGTTAATCTTGTTTTAATATAGTTAATGTTAGTTAATCAATAGGTAGTTTGGTCTAAAAATTTGTTTTAGCAATAAAAGCTTCAAAACTGTCATATTAAAGGGTGTTTGGAATAGCTGTTATACCTGTGTTTAAGGCCTGTTAAGTAGTTAAGATCTTTTGGTTTGTGCTTGTGTAGTGTATCTTAGCTCATATATGTCTTAGTTTTGGTCTTCAAACCTCTCATAGTCAAAATCCAATTTAATCCATCTTTAGCAGCCACTGTTGGGATTTTTGCATACCAAATTCTTGGTGTGTGTCCCTAATACCTAGATAAAGTTAGCATTAGTCTTATTCCATCACAATACTTCAATTTCAGTACATTAATCTAGATCAAAGTTAGCAAAAGTCAACTTTTCTTCTTTTGTTTAAAAGTCAAAAATGTCAAAATATTTGTTTTGTGCAGAAAGTGCAGCATCTGCACAGAGCTTATTAAAGGTTTTCAAAGTCTGAATTTTTGGTTATAAGTAGTCTACTAGGAGGTCTATAGGACCTCACATCTGGTTTTAGCTTAATCCCTTTGGATAAGTTTGTGCAGAAGCTCAAAGTGGGCTTATCTGCCCTGCTCCAAAAAAACTCAGCATATGCTGAGTTTTTCTCAGTTTGGTCTAGGTCTGTGTAGGTTTCATTTTAGCTCCTTCAGGTCTGTAATTCAGTTTATAAGCTCTCACCCAGGTCCTCTTTATGTACCAACTTTTATTTTTCATGTTCAGCTTAATTTGAATCCTGTGCTCTAGCTTAAAATGGCCTACCCATTCACTGTTTTTAGCATAAGCTCACATCTTGCAAATCTGAGCTAGCTTATGATCCTGTTGTTGTAGCTTGTTGTTTTCTGTTGCATATTGGTTCTCTTAGATTATTTTAGCCTTTGTATTCAGTTGGTAGCTTTTGAAGTCCATTTGCTTAAGCTAGTGCTTATTTCAATAAGCTCTTGCTTATCAGTTTCATAATCTCACACATAGCACCTTGTTTTTCTATTTTTCCTTTACTCCTAGTATTATTTTAGACTTTTCCTGAATTTTTCAGATTTTTCCTAGCTTGTTTGGTATTTTTCTGCATTTTATTTAGTTTTTAAGTATTTTTAAATAGCATTTAATACAAATAATTAAGAAAAGTCTCAAAAAAATAATTTTTCTATTTTCCTAAGTTTAGATAAATGTAAAAAGCTTAAAAAGTATTTTTCCCTATTTTTCTCCTTTTATTTGGTATTTTTAATAATTTAAATTAGTTTTAAATAGTTTTAAATTAGTAATAAATATATAAAAAGTCTAAAAAATATATTTTTAGTTTTAAAATTAGTTTTATCATATTTTAGATTTTTCTAAATCTTAATTTTATTTTTCTAGTCTTATTTCATATTTTCTTGCATTTTAGGTATTTATTTAATAGTTAAAATTAGTTTTTAATTAATAATAATTACATAAATAGTTGTAAAAATAATTTTCTTTTTCTATAAATTTTCTTTTATAATTAGGTTTGTAAAAATGTATTTTTCATATTTTTAGGATCTATATTGTATAAGTTTCACTTTTTATTTAGTACGTTTACGTTATTTTTATTTAAACGTAAGTTTTAAGTTTTAGGTTTTAAACGTTCATCACTTTAAAAATAGTGATAGCGTTTATTTAATATCTTTTATCTTTTTAATCTTTAATTTGCATTTAAGTCGCTTTATTTTATAATCTTTTTCAGTAGTGTAATATTCAAATCCTAATCCTTTGCAGATCACTATCCTTAGTGATCATTCTACCGTCTGAATCAGTGTTTGCACACCATTGAGTCTCCTTGGAACTTAACGACCCGGGAATCCCCTGTATTCTCTGATCTTCATTTGCATTTGTGTCTGAGCTGTTTCAAGTCGTTTAGACTTGACGGTTTTGCGCAGATCAAAATTTTGGCGCCGCTGCCGGGGAGGCTTAAGCGTGTGTTTAGCCATTTTCAGACCCATTCTTGCACATATTCCATCTTTTGTAAAAAGTTTTTGTAAAGTTTTCAAAAACTCCAAAAAGTTCATTAACACTTTTTCTGAAGTGTTAACAAACCCAAAAATATTTTCATTCTTTGTTTTTATAGCAAGTTTTTCAAAAATCCAAAAATATTCATCCTTTATCCTCCAATCTGTTTAATTCTACATTTCTCTATCCTCAAACCTGTTTAATTCTCCATCTCTTATCCCTCTTATCTGTTTAATTCTCTATGTCATGGTATTTGACATGTTCCTGGTGTGGAGGTCCGTTTAATGGTGGAAATTGTCGGCGATGTACCAATGTGGGTTTCGGAGACAAGTTTGTCGGTAATCCCGATCCCATTTCAAATGAAACACCCGATTTTTCCTACCTACCTCCACAACCCCAATACGAATCCTACTCATGCGAGTATTGTGGGAATGATTCTCATTACGGTTTTGATTGTCCACCACAGGTTCCGCTTGTCTATGAGCCGGAACCATGTTACAATCAGAATTTTGGTGAAAGTTATTCTCCCAATTATCTCTGTTGTGAGAATTGCGGGGGTCCTCATGTGACTTTTGAATGTCAGCCGGTGAATCAAAATTTTCAAAATTCCAATTCTCCCGGTTTTGACAATTTCCAACCCCCACAGTATCCCATCAGTCATCAGACTTCCGAGCCTTCACAGCATTTCAATGATTACGAGGAGTGTAGTCTTCCTCAAAGTTCTGAAGAAATACGCATTCTAAAGAAACTACAAATGAAAAGAATGGTGTGTAAGCTTCAGCAGATGAATATCAGAATCAGATATGATGACGATGATGATGAGGATAGTATTCAAATGAGGGAATACTATGATTGTGACGAGGAGAGTGTTACTCAATTGAACGATATCATTTCTCAACTCCCTCAGTCTATTGCTATCGCACCTATCTTACCTATTATTGCTTCCAAAGACTCTCTCATAATGGGGGACGAGCCTCTTAGCACTATTCCAGAAATGGAATCGTCTAGTGTTGAGGACCTTATCCCGATCCCAAGTGAGTCTGAGGGAATTCTTGACAAAGAGTGTGATGTGTTTTCTCCTCTTACAAATGATCTTGTTGAGACTTTCTCAGATTTTGACAGTGATTATAGTGATGCCGATTATTTGTATTCTAAAGACATAGAATTTATTGATGCATCACTTCCACTTTCCGAGATCGTCAACTTAGAAGAGGATGTTGACCATGTTGTTTCCACAACAATTCATACGACTATCACTAATCCCTTATTCGAATTCGATTCTGAATTTACTCTAAATTCAGTTAATCCAATCTTTGATAGTGATGAGTCTGACACGGAGACTATAATGGACGAGGTGCATATTTATAGCCCACGAAGTACCGCACATGTCCCACCTCCGTATATTCTTCATGAGGAGTTCGCCGGTGAACTCACTCATATCATATCTCCGCTGGAGTATGATTGCTCGGATGGCAAAAATCATGATCGGGGGGAGAGAATCTCAATTTGCATAGTTATGACAAATCTTTCCACCCTCCCCACCGAGATGCCTTCCAAACCAAAGAGCTCAACCGATAAAATCCAAACGAGTGCAACTGCACTTAATCCCGAGGAAGAAGATCTAGTTATGATTGTTATCATGATCTTCCTTCTTTTCTTCACCTACCCGGTGACTTCCTCTCTTCTTCATTCCTTCGGGAATGAGGATACTATTTTTGACCCCGGCATTTTCATGTGCCATCTGTGAGCCGGGTCTGTCTTTCTCTGTATATCTCATCGGTGTGGAACTTTCACGTGCTTCAAATGTTTTTCCAAACATCTTAAATGAAAGTCCGATGGAGATTGTTTCTTCCACTTTGCTTCCCCATGAACCAATGAATTCGGGGTCGAGTCAAGCTAGCGACTCGGAAATCAAAAACAGTAGCACGCACCATATGGGTTTTCACCCATATTTCTGTCTTCTTACCCCTTTCTACCACCTAAGTGTGGGGGTGATGCCCCACATGTTATATATATATTTCTAAAAAAAAAAAAAAAAAAAAAAAAAAAAAAAAAAAAAAAAAAATCTTTCAAATAATGGCCGTAATATTTCCCTTTTACGTTCTTTGTTTCGGCATAACCGCCGGTACTTTGAATATCGAGGGCGATATTCATTTCTAAGTGTGGGGGGAATTCTCACGAATTTCATATATTATCTACCCAATTCCCCCGTTTTTGGCCAAAAATTTTTTTTTTTGGAGTAAGTGTTTTACACTTTCTCATTTGGTTATCAGTCCGCCCTGTCTGTAAGACTAAAGGATTGGCTAATCCAGGAGCAAACGGCTCTTGGTAAAGATTTCTCAAATCCGTTTATATGGCTTGCAATTTGCCCAAAATTGTATGGTTTCTCAGCTCCCCATCATCCTCAAAAGATAATGAGTTGGCTAGCCCGCAAGTTTATGGCTTGTGGTAAAAGCGGTGGAAAATCCATAATTGGTATTCAGCTCACCAAAGATAATCTTGATAATTTATCTAAGAGTTGGCTAGTCCAGAAGGGTACGGCTTCTGGTAAAGACACATCAAATCCGTTATATGGTTTATGATTTGCCAATAAATCATCTGGTTATCGTTGTACCAAGATTCTTACTTGAATCAAAACAATCGGCTACTCCAGAAGTGATGGCTTTTGGTAAAGAGTTTTTCAAATCCATCAAAGTTTTCTCAAATCATTGCTAGGGACTAGCAATATCTCAGTATGGGGGATTGATGAGTTTCCAAATACTCATCATTTTTACATAATATAAACTGCAAAATCATCTGAAAACACTCAAAAATGCTTCAAAATGATAAAAATATCACAAATCAGTGTTTTATGTGTTTTAAATGCAAAAATATCAAAATCAGATGAAAAACATATCAAATTTGCAAAAATTGCAGTTTTAGTCCCCCAAGTTTCAAAAATTGTCAAAAATAGTCCCTGAGTCAAAATTTCAAAAGAAAAATCTCCAAAGGTCCTTTTAAAATCATAAATTGTCATATTTAGTCCTTTGGTGAAAAATTATCAAAAGTTTGAGAAATTACAGTTTTGGTCCCTGGGCTTTTAAATTGGTCAAAATTAATCCTTGGAGTTTCAAAATTGTCAAAGTTAGCCCTTGGATTATTAGGGATTGGCAAAACTAGTCCTTGTACTACATCTTCATAATTTTCAGGTTTGGTCCCTTGAATTTCATATGTTACTCAAATGGTCCTTGTGTTACTAGCTCTACAAACCAAACGGACCTTATGTTATTATCCAAGCCCAACAAACAAACCATCTGGCCCAATCCCCTGACCCGGTCCAACCTTTAACCCATCCAACCCGGTCAACAAACAACCCACCCCAGTCAAACATATCCAACCCGCCAAAATCCTCCTTCCCCACTTGACTCTCACCTGCTTCTCTGCTATACCATCCCCCCTCCTCACTCTTTCAACCCCTTGTCCCCCCACCTCATCACAACTACAAAATGCATTTAATGCATCTTTTTCCCAAACACTCAACCCAAAACTGCTAACAATACTTTTTGGCGCCAAAATACCAATTGAAGGCCAAGATGAATTTGACCCATCCAAAGGCTGATATCATTGATGGGAAAGACCAAGTGGGACCCACAGAGTCAATAAGTCACTACAAAAGGAGAAAGAAGCAGTAGAATACACTGTCGACTGTTTTTAGACCATTTCTTAGTGTAAACTTTAATTTTCTGTTGTAAACCTTTAAATTCAGTCTTAATTTCAAAGTTGTATTATGTTTTATGGTTAATAAAAGTTACTTTCAGTTTCAATTTCAGTTGTTGTTTACAAATTCAGTTTTTTTATTTCCATGTTAAAATTTCCAAGGAATCTCAAAAGTTGTTATTAGTTGTTGTTCTTGTTTCCTAAGCTCCTATAAGCTCTTGACAAAGCTTATAAGCTTTTAGGAACCTTCTAATTTCAGTTTTATTCAACAAAACAGAAAAACAATAAAAATACCAAAAAAAAAAAATTAGTGTAAAATCAAAAATCATGGGAATGATGATCAAGACAGTGTAGCAGAGCTAGTTTTGGATTGTTCTTGGTTTAGAGCTTAGTGGTAAGCATATAGGAAGTGATCTCAGACCTCAGTTCTCAGTCTATATTGGAATTCCAAATTGTAAGCCATTTAGTAAAAACTTGCATTTCCTATTTTCAGTGTCTAATCCTTGTTACTTATAGGTTAATCTTGTTTTAATATAGTTAATGTTAGTTAATCAATAGGTAGTTTGGTCTAAAAATTTGTTTTAGCAATAAAAGCTTCAAAACTGTCATATTAAAGGGTGTTTGGAATAGCTGTTATACCTGTGTTTAAGGCCTGTTAAGTAGTTAAGATCTTTTGGTTTGTGCTTGTGTAGTGTATCTTAGCTCATATATGTCTTAGTTTTGGTCTTCAAACCTCTCATAGTCAAAATCCAATTTAATCCATCTTTAGCAGCCACTGTTGGGATTTTTGCATACCAAATTCTTGGTGTGTGTCCCTAATACCTAGATAAAGTTAGCATTAGTCTTATTCCATCACAATACTTCAATTTCAGTACATTAATCTAGATCAAAGTTAGCAAAAGTCAACTTTTCTTCTTTTGTTTAAAAGTCAAAAATGTCAAAATATTTGTTTTGTGCAGAAAGTGCAGCATCTGCACAGAGCTTATTAAAGGTTTTCAAAGTCTGAATTTTTGGTTATAAGTAGTCTACTAGGAGGTCTATAGGACCTCACATCTGGTTTTAGCTTAAGCCCTTTGGATAAGTTTGTGCAGAAGCTCAAAGTGGGCTTATCTGCCCTGCTCCAAAAAAACTCAGCATATGCTGAGTTTTTCTCAGTTTGGTCTAGGTCTGTGCAGGTTTCATTTTAGCTCCTTCAGGTCTGTAATTTAGTTTAAAAGCTCTCACCCAGGTCCTCTTTATGTACCAACTTTTATTTTTCATGTTCAGCTTAATTTGAATCCTGTGCTCTAGCTTAAAATGGCCTACCCATTCACTGTTTTTAGCATAAGCTCACATCTTGCAAATCTGAGCTAGCTTATGATCCTGTTGTTGTAGCTTGTTGTTTTCTGTTGCATATTGGTTCTCTTAGATTATTTTAGCCTTTGTATTCAGTTGGTAGCTTTTGAAGTCCATTTGCTTAAGCTAGTGCTTATTTCAATAAGCTCTTGCTTATCAGTTTCATAATCTCACACATAGCACCTTGTTTTTCTATTTTTCCTTTACTCCTAGTATTATTTTAGACTTTTCCTGAATTTTTCAGATTTTTCCTAGCTTGTTTGGTATTTTTCTGCATTTTATTTAGTTTTTAAGTATTTTTAAATAGCATTTAATACAAATAATTAAGAAAAGTCTCAAAAAAATAATTTTTCTATTTTCCTAAGTTTAGATAAATGTAAAAAGCTTAAAAAGTATTTTTCCCTATTTTCTCCTTTTATTTGGTATTTTTAATAATTTAAATTAGTTTTAAATAGTTTTAAATTAGTAATAAATATATAAAAAGTCTAAAAAATATATTTTTAGTTTTAAAATTAGTTTTATCATATTTTAGATTTTTCTAAATCTTAATTTTATTTTTCTAGTCTTATTTCATATTTTCTTGCATTTTAGGTATTTATTTAATAGTTAAAATTAGTTTTTAATTAATAATAATTACATAAATAGTTGTAAAAATAATTTTCTTTTTCTATAAATTTTCTTTTATAATTAGGTTTGTAAAAATGTATTTTTCATATTTTTAGGATCTATATTGTATAAGTTTCACTTTTTATTTAGTACGTTTACGTTATTTTTATTTAAACGTAAGTTTTAAGTTTTAGGTTTTAAACGTTCATCACTTTAAAAATAGTGATAGCGTTTATTTAATATCTTTTATCTTTTTAATCTTTAATTTGCATTTAAGTCGCTTTATTTTATAATTTTTTTCAGTAGTGTAATATTCAAATCCTAATCCTTTGCAGATCACTATCCTTAGTGATCATTCTACCGTCTGAATCAGTGTTTGCACACCATTGAGTCTCCTTGGGACTTAACGACCCGGGAATCCCCTGTATTCTCTGATCTTCATTTGCATTTGTGTCTGAGCTGTTTCAAGTCGTTTAGACTTGACGGTTTTGCGCAGATCATCGACTCAGGAGGAACATCATCGGCTTTCAACGCCCGGTGCGCACTCCTGGGAATATCACTGCACTTCCTGGTACCCCTTAAATGGTTTCCTTCTTATAATTTTGGATGTGTGATTACATATGTGAATGGCTTGTGCACAAATAACAGTGTACAACCCGTTATTGTCAAGAAAGGACCCTGTGGTACGCCTCAGTGCCACAATCCTTATAAAAGGAGCGAAAGCTTCTTATTTTTGAGTAAAACCTATCAAACCTTTCATTTTTCAAGGTTTTGCTCAAAAAGACAAGTACTTCCCCATAAGATTTCACAAAACCTCAACCGTGTACATCACTAATTGAGGGGGAGTATTTGATGAAAACTTTGTTCACAAATTGTTCACAGTGGTCATTCTTCCCGCAACACTCAAAATGGTCATATTTATTCTCAACCGTTCAAAAATAACATTTTTTATATGCCATTTTTGAGGGGGAGAAAATTGTGTGATAAGAAATATGTTGCACAAAATGCAAATGAATCTGTGTACCTCAGACTTAACCAACGAATTGACGGTACTAAACTGTTTGTAACTCGAAAAGACTTGTCCTGGACGGGTAATAATTTCAAGCTAGTTCGCTAGTGATGTAAACGTGTCTCGCAAAGGACTTGTCCAAGTAGAAAGTACCATTCGAGATACTCTTGGTAGACATGAACTCTGACGGGTTTGACAACCTTCCAAGGTTTGTCTACACCTTCAAGGTAGTTATTAGAGCTAGTTGTCACCTAAAAGCTGACAATATATCTCTTTAACTATTCAACGTAACCGTGTCTCGCGGGAGATTGTCTATCTTTAGTGGATCAATTCAAAAAGTGCGCGCTCTTTCCTCACTGTGCATTTAACCATTAAAACTATTAAGCACATGTGGAGGGGGAGTATTTATGCAAAAACTTATCTCTCACTGTGGTTCAAACATGTTTTTCATTTACAAACCCTTTGAGAGATATTTTAACTTACAGTGGTTATAATGGCAAACATAGGTTAGTCATGGAGTTATAAGGTGACTAAGGTTAGGAATAACCGTCCTATGATCCGCCAGAGCCGGAGGGATCTACCCAAGGACACTACCATTAGTTAGTGTTAGAAGTCCTTAGGAATGATTATAAAAAGGAGAAAATGAGAATCGGAGAAAGAAGGAGTTGAAGAATCAAAAAGAAATGTAAAGTAAAGGGTGAAAAGAAATAGCCCTCCAGATTATTCAACTTAGGGCAGACACCGGGTTCAATTCATATGCTACTGGTTGTCACTTAGTGACACCGGTATTGAAGATTAAAAGTCGTCATGGACCCAGTGACGCATGCACTAAACCTTCTTAGCCACTCAAGTTTCTCTCAACAGAAGCTTGTTTCATTCTCACAGGGAACCCTACATAAACTATTGGCTTTCTCTTAGAGATCACTGGTATTGAAGAAGGAGACCCTCTCCCTTGTCTCCGCTCAGGAAAACCAAAACGCACTATTGAGTCTAGAGCCACGAGATTCATCAAAAGATCTCTTAGGTACACTTGACATTTAATCACTTGATGATCAACAAATAAGATCATCAGTGGTTCATATCGAGTCCTTCACAGATCTTAGCAATCTGTCGAGAACATTTATGAGAGGTTCACATCTGTGATCCTCAGTGATTGAATGGAAACTCCTGCCAGGGTCAACATCAAACAGCCCTGACAGCAGGTCACTTCGGTAACTCCCCGTGGATTACGCGGAGTGTGTCTCATACGGTCTACAGTCGTGAGGTGATGCTTCGGTGTACCTCAGCGATTCATCTGAACTGTAGATGTACTTCGGTACATCGCGTTATCTCACTTGTGGGACTCCAGTTCAGGAACGGCCTTTGTAAGAATTAGAGTTGTGTTTTCACACTATGCTGTTAACACTCTCGAAGTTCAATCTTGTAAGTGCCGGAAACCGCTTATTACTAACCGTTTGAAACGTTTTCTTCTTATGGAAGCTCTGGAGCGGGATGATCGTGCTGATTCTTCTCATGCTCACGCCAACATCAACACTAATGGAAGTTCTATTCAAAAGCAACACAACCGTCAGAATGATTCTTCGTCAAACCAAAGAATCTACAATGATAAAGATTTAAAGAACTTCATCAGTATTGAATTCCAATGTCATAGAGCGTGTGAGCATGTTGAAGAATGACGTGGAGATACTGGAGCAGCGAAGCAGACCTGAGGCAGACTGATGCAGACAACAACATACTATCACTTTCACCACAAAGAACAATGATCAAAAAACAAAGTTAAAGATGACGTCGAAGCATAACTGCTCAAAGATAACTATCTCTCTACACTGGGGAGATTGTTCGAATCAAGACAATTCCTCTCACAAGAAAGAAGAATGTCAGAAGACGTCACAGCTACTATTACATCAACGCCTTCACCGTTTACATTCATATATACTTGAGGGGGAGATTGTTGGAATCACTCCTAAACAGTATTTCAAGTATTTATATTTCATATGTAATAGGTAGCTTTATTATGGCCTTTATGTTTGTTTAAGGTCAAGCTTATGTAGAAGGCCCATAAGCTTGATCCAAGCCCAATAAGGAATAGGGAAGGAGAGGGAGTGTTGCCCTAGCTCCTTGCCTATATAAACTCTTGTAAACCCTCATTTGAGGGTTGGTTGTTCAAGTTTTCTTTTCTTTCACATACATCTTCTCATAACCGTATTATTGCTTAACGTGTGTATGTGTTAGAGCTTGCTCAATCGCCTCATCTCTTCTCTTATAAGCTTGTGTTGTAAAACTTGTGACCTAACACCTTAGTTCAATTATCTGGTTGCTTGCATGAGTTACTAAGTCGAGTCATATCCTTTGTACACAGTTTTGGGACGATTGGGATTCATGGGAAAAGTTAAAGTTTATGAAATGACGGGAAGGGAACGTTAATTCAAATTCCATTTGTTTGCATAATAATGTACCCCAAGTGTTTTGATCTTTTCAATTCGGGTCAAATTAGTGTTAGAGTAATAAAAACTCAAGTGTAGGGATGTGCCTATAAATCCCTACCATTTTGATGTTACCGTAGAGAATGGTAGAGTAAAAGTGTATGAAAAAAAAAAATACGGGCTACCATCCTACATCTATCCTTTAAATTTTATGTTTGTTAGCTAGAGTTTAGAGTGTCGAGTCTTGGCTTAGCAACGCCATTCTGCGTATGCTTGTAACATAAGAGATTTTTGACTTGCCACCACTATATAGCCTATCCCACCAAACCCTTTGTTTCCCTACCGTAAGCCTAACGTTACAACCCTTTAAAGGCCTCTTTGATAGTCTTTCCTAGATGCTTACGCCAAAGCGATGGAGGTTTGATGTATTCTCAAGCCTATGGTAATCTATGTACTAGGACCGGTTAATGAGTGTTTATCTTCCATTTCCAATTTGTTATATTTCATATATACACTCGAGAGAGATGTGAGTATCCAAACACCCCATGTGAGGTGCTAGTATCTAATTTCCATGCTTGTTATGACTTTTGCGGGGCTTATATGTGTTGTGGACCGTTTTGAACGAATGGTTCATGACCCCTAACTTATAAATTAATTGGCTAAAAGCACATTTGCTTGAGGACAAGCAAATAACAAGTGTAGGGATATTTGATAAGGTTTTAAAAGGTACCTTTTTGAGGGGTCGTTTAAGCCCTTATTTGATCACTTTTGTATCCGTTATTGCTTAATATCGTTCCTTTTCACTTTTTAGGTCTCTTGAAGGCAAAATGATGGAATGGCACTTATTTGGACGAAAAGGCGCGATTATACGAGGAAAATGGCCAAAGTCAGAATCAAGACACTCAAAGCTGCTGAAAACATAAGGTGACGGCGTCAGGTGTTAATTGCGACGCCGTCGGAAGACCTTTGTGATGGGACAGAAGCCAAAACTCCAATTTTCAAGTGACGACGTCAAGTTATAAAAGAGTAGGCCGTCGCAACTCAGACAACCTAGATGTAATCCAGACGGCGTCAGAAGCTGAAGAGGACGGCGTCACAAGCATAAGGTGACGCCATCGCAAGTCTAATGTGGCCAAGACGAAACCCTAATGACGGCGACACGACAGCGTCACAAAACATAAGGTGACGCCGTCGCATATGTAATATTATATATTGAATCCGAATTTTTCATTATTGAGTGTGTAGTCTTTTGGAGTAAAAACCTAAACCGAACCAAGGCTGTCTTGTACAGTATTTTAGGGTTCCAAACCCTATCTTACACCAAGATAAGTGTTTTACTTCATTAATACAATTATGTCTTTGATTATTTGTGTGTATGCTTGCATGTTCTCCATGTCCGGCTAATTTACTTGTGTGTTTGCTTAGATATATGAAACCTAGTTGTTAATTATTGTTAGGTTGTCTCTTATCTTAATTGTAATTGGCTTAGGAGTGCGACTAGGCTATCGTTGTGTCTAATACTTGATAAATCTTTGATTGTTTATGAATGACTTAGTGGATTTCGTTTACTAAACCCAAAGATAACCTCAAAGTTAGTTTATGAATGACTTATTGGATTTCGTTTACTACACTTAAAGGTGACTTCAAAGAGTTAGGGAATGCACACCTTACAACCTTAGAAAACACAACGCATTAAGAATAAGGACGTGACAATTCAACCTTCAATAGGAGATAACTAGGGAGTAGTAGAATCTAGGTAAACACATCTTTAACTATCATACGAGCACACAACAATAGATATAGACTATCCTCACCTTAGTTAATTAGATAATTAGATAGTAGAGTAATCGGTAGAAATACCAACCCCCAAATCTAAACCCCGAGATTCGTACCTTTCCATTTCCTAAAAAAAACATAAAAAGATAAAAAATAATCTTCCTCAACCCCAACCTCAGCGTAGTAACTTCTCACTAGCATTCCTATTCCCCTAGAGAACGATATCAATACCCGTGGCTTACCCTAATTACTACACTACAACGATTAGGTTCACTGCCTAGGGTGTTATAAAACTTGCTCGAAGAAAAGGAAGTTTCCTTGACCCGGAACGACGCGTGTAGCGTTATCAGTACTCCAACAAACAAGTTTTCCTCCAAGAAATTGACAGGACCCTGAGGTACTTTTTTTGTCCACGTTAAAACCAGTATAATCAGAGTCAGAATAACCTTTGAGTTCAAACCCTGAACATTTAGGATAGTAAATTCCAAGGCTTGGAGTTCCCTTCAGGTATCTAAGAATCCTTTTGGCTGCAGTAAGATGGGATTCCTTAGGGTTAGACTGATATCTTGCAATCAGACATACTGAGAATTGTAAATCTGGTCTGGAAGCAGTTAGATACATCAGTGATCCTACAATCCCCCTAAAATGAGTTTGATTGATTGATTTGCCAGTGAGATCAGGTCCAAGGTTATTTGGAGGAACCATTGGAGTCTTTACTGAGGCACAATCAGAGATCTCATATTTCTTCAAAAGATTCCGGGTGTATTTCTCTTTACTGATGGTGATTCCTTTATAAGTTTGCCTGATTTGTAGTCCAAGGAAGTATGTTAGTTCCACCATCATGCTCATTTCAAATTTCTTTGTCATCAGTTTTTCAAACTGTTTGCAAAGAGTATAATTTGTTGAGCCAAAGATGATGTCATCAACATACACTTGGACTAGTATCAAATCATGTGTTGTCCTATAGATAAACAGAGTGTTTTCTATCTTTCCTCTGACAAACTTGTTTTAGATCAGGAAGGCTGAGAGAGTTTCATACCATGCTCTGGGAG
The DNA here is from genome assembly GCA_019973895.1 of Chrysanthemum seticuspe. Classification (NCBI taxonomy): domain Eukaryota; kingdom Viridiplantae; phylum Streptophyta; class Magnoliopsida; order Asterales; family Asteraceae; genus Chrysanthemum; species Chrysanthemum seticuspe. The sequence goes on from BPTQ01000007.1 coordinate 146,206,317, forward strand.
CTTGTTTCAGTCCATATAGGGCTTTGTCAAGCTTGCAGACATAGTCAGAATGTCCACTACTCTCAAAGCCTGGGGGTTGCTGGACATAAACATCCTCTTTGAGTCCACCATTTAGGAGGCACTTTTGACATCCATTTGGTAAACTTTGAAGTTCATGTATGTTACATATGCAAGGAAAATCCTGATGGCTTCCATTCTTGCAACAGGAGCAAATGTCTCATCATAGTCAATGCCTTCTTGTTGACTGTAACCTTTGGCTACAAGTCTGGCTTTGTTTTTAATGATAGTGCCATTTTCATCAGTTTTGTTTCTGAAAACCCACTTCATTCCTATGACGGTGACATCCTGAGGACATTTGATCAAGGACATGACCTTGTTTCTATCAAACTGTTGAAGTTCTTCTTGCATAGCCTGAACCCAGATAGGATGTTTCAAAGCTTCAGTGACACTTTTGGGCTCTATTTCTAAGAGAAAATCAGCATATAGACATTCATTGGCAGAAGCTGCTGATAACTTAGCAGCCATGCTTCTTGTGAGCATGCCTTCAGTGGGTTCACCAATGATGTTCACAAGCTCAATATCCTGAGATCTAGTCCACTTACTTTGTGGTCTAGGATCTGAGCTTGATGAGGTCATTGGGAACTCATGAATGGGATTTGGGGCTGGTGCAACAGATACATGATCATTTGATGAGGTGGTTTGTTGTTTTGGTTGAGATTCATGAATTTCAGGTTCCTGAACATTTGGTTCAGTATTACCTATTATAGTAGGGACTTGATAACGCTCAAAATGAGTATGGTTTTAGTAGCGTTATTGTTGGTTTTGTGTATGATAATCGGTTATATTTACTCATAATTGTTGCAAAAGTGCAAAAGAAGCGTATTTGTTTATGAATGTAGCCAAGTATCGTAAAAGGTGAAGAAATGAAGATTTCATACACATTTGGATAATTATCGAGGAAGAAAGTCAAGTGAGGAAGCTCTTGGACTCAATGATTAGGAAGCGCAATGATTTCTAAGTGTCTACAACAAATAAAGATCAAGTTTCTTCTTGGAAATCAGCATTGAAAGCAAAGGAAAAGGCACGAATCAAGAAAAGTCAACCAAAGTCAAGAATGGGTGTATGAAAGGCTCCCAGCCGATCGGTCGGAACCCGCAACCGGATCGGCTGGGGTGATGGACAAAACGCAACCGGATCGGCTACGTCGCAACCGATTCGGCTGCAACCGCTGGAGTTACATTTTTAGTCATTTATTGTTGCCTTAACTTCTATTAATCATGTGAGGCCGATCATTTCTAGTTAATAACTTGTTTGGGACGTTTTTAGCATGATAGTTAAGGGTTCTTAGCTATAAAATGAACCTAGACTTAGTAGTCTAGTGTGACACAACCAAAAGAGTAATAGTTTATGTTAATACAAATAAGCCGTAAAAACGTTTATTTATATTTTACGATCTTCTAATGTTTTGTCGATAACAAACATAAAATCATGTTAACGAAACAAATAAAATACGTAAATGGTTTGAACTAATAGTTTCTAACATATTCACATTTTCACATAAAACACTAAAACAAGTATAAGTGATTTTATGATTAAGTAATACATATGTACAACAACTAGTGTTTACATATTTGGATAAAATATACACATAACTAGTATGTAGTATATTGGGTATTATAAATGGGTAGAAACTTAAGTATCACAACCCATTGGGCAAATACATTGAATGTAGTTGGGTACAACCCAAAGCCCATAACCCATGGATCTTGACCCATAACCCTTTGCATGACATCATGCTTATATCATACATGGATAATATCCATAACCCATGGATCAACCCATACCCAAGTGACTAAGTGCATTGCACTCAAAGATACATTGTATCTAGCCAAAGATCCATGGTTCAACCCATGACCCATGACCCATAACCAAAATACCCATGGGCAAAGAGGAGCGTTCCACGGATCCATGGCTTTGTGCTAGCCGGATCCCAAGTGGAAGGGATCCGTGGGATTCGGGGAACAGTAGGATTGTTCCTCTATAAATAGTGAGCCATTTCTTCATTATTACTCACCCCTTTGAACCCCTTTCTAACACACTTTCTCCCCTGAGTTAAATCTCACTAACCTTAGATCCAAGAGATCTATGTTTGTAGTTTTGTTTTTGTGTGATCTTTTAGGTTCCTCTTAAAGGCAAGATCACCACCTTTGAAGTCGAGCAAGCTCAAGTCCATGAGTTGCCAAGCTTCCTTATCATCAAGGCTACTGAAGTCTTCTTGTTGATGATCTCTTTCTTTCTTCAAAGAAGTGTAGTGTTGAAGACATTAGTGAAAGATTTCTCAAGTGTCAAGACGAATATATTAGTGAAGGGTATCTATCATCTATAGGATAAGCACTTGTGGTAGGTGCTTAGAAGTCAAGACAAAGAAGCATTAGTGAAAGGTGCTTAGAAGTCAAGACAAAGAAGCACTAGTGAAAGGTGCTTAGAAGTGAAGACATAAGACATTAGTGAAAGGTGTCTTGTAGATCTAGTCAAAGGCATTAGTGAAAGGTGCCTTAGATGTACATTCGATATGGTGTGTTTCGATGTACAAGATAGACTAGTATAGGATCCAAGGATATTGATATCCTTGATGATGTTGTAAAGGAGTAGATCTCCTTTGGGATTAGTCGTTCGTGTAGTGTGGTAGTAGTTCCTCCATTGCAATGGAACTAGGTGCTTAGCCTAGTACCTAATAACGGGTAGGCGACGTTGTGAAGGTGTAGTTCACCTTGGTGTGAAAGAACTAGGTACTTAGCCTAGTACCTTATAAAGGGTAGGCGACGTTGTGTAGGTTTGGTTCACCTTGGAGTGAAAGAACCCGGTGGTTAGCCTAGCACCGGAAAAAGGGTAGGCGACGTTGTGAAGGCTTCTCCGCCATAAGGAGATTGGTGTAGTGTTTACAAACTCTCGACTAGGTGACTCGGGGAGTGGAGTAGGGCAAGGAAGGTGTCCTTGTAGCCGAACCACTATAAATACTCGCGTTGTGGTTTTGTGCTTCTTACTCTTATCTTTTCATTACATATCTTTATATGCTTGTTTATCAACATCCAACACACACAACCAAATAGATTGACATAAGTCGATCTAAATAGTTTAAAAGGAAGTTTTAATTGGTAAAACTATTCAACCCTTCCCTTCTAGTTTTCCACAATTGGCATCAGAGCTTCGTTACCAAGTTTCTTGAAGTATATTGTACTTTAAAAACTTGATACGATCCATGGTTAATTGAAAACTACAAAGAAGGTTTTTCATAAAAACAAACACCATGTCTTTTAAAACTATATGTTTGGATGTTGATTTGATAACAACATTTTTCCTATTTATTTTTTCATTTAATTGCAATAATCTTCTTTGTCATGTTGATTAGTCAAAGCTCATACCCACCAAGCTTTAGGAGTCGCTTGGTAACAAGAATACCTTCCTTAAGAAGGTATCTTAAACACAAAGGAGCGGGAATAGTCTAAGTGACATTTGCTGTGTCATTTGTAAAGACATTCCTAAGTGCGCTAGAGGTACGATTCTCCTTTTACTTTGCTTGATAATTAAGTATACCTATTTAGGTATTTATATGATTATCTTTTATGCAAATTACATGTTTTACATGAAGTTTCATTAGGAAGCCTTTTTCTTACATACGTGTCTTATCTCTCGTCTAAAGTCGTGGTTTATAAAACTTATGTTTTTCTTTTAATCCAACAATAAAACAAAAACACGAATTTCAAAAATTCCTCCTTCCCTATAAAAACTCCCACCGTCGACCTATCTATCAAATCCTCACTTTTTTCAAATCTTCCAATTTCAAAAATTTCCTCTCACTCAAAAACTTCATCTTCCTCCTCATCCCATCTCAACCGAAACCAAGAAGATCCGTCATCAACATGGTTTACATCGCACTCGTGCTCATCGCCCTAACACTCATCGCACTTGTGTTCCCTATGATGAAGTTCACATATGGAGACATTTACTTTGTGTTGTTATTCTACATTAGGATCATATACCCAATCATTTGTATCATCCTTAGCATTGAAATGCAATATTACTAATAATCTTGTTATCTTTGTTATTATTTATTTTCTTGTGATTTATGTGTTTCGAGATACATTAGAAGTCATGAATGCATGCTAAAAGAAAATGTAGGATAAAACACTTCTCGTGGTATAAAAACTGTAAAACCTATGTTTTATCAAAACTGTTTCTGTTACTACAGATCCACGGATCCCGAAAGTTATACTAGCCGGATTCCTTTTGAAAAGGAACCGTGGGATCCGTCCTTTTGGAGAACAGTTTTTCATGCAAATTAAAAACCATTTTTCTTCTAAAAAGTATACTCCACTATAATGTCAAAACCATAAGTGAGTCAAGTGTCTTTCTTGTCTAAAAACTATTGTTAATAAAAATCTAATAAAAACGTTAGATAATTATATGTCGACCATAAACATCACCTCTCATTAACCCATCATTTCTATAGGTTCAACTATGACGCATGAATATGAGTTTGATTTTTCACTCACTAGCGTCTACACTCCGAACATCTCTCTCGAACCCAACACACCTGGCAATCATGTCCGTGGGTTCAATAATCTTGAAAACTGTCTCTTCCATGAAGGACGTATTGTAGACACCTCTCTACAATTCGAAGAAGGTATCAATACCTCCTTCCGAGCCATAGGACTAGAATGTCTTCTTGAAATCAACGAGAAGATATGTCCAAGGTTCATAATGGAATTCTTCCGTCAAGTCGAGCTCGTTCGTAACGAGGATCGCTATCTATCCCTTTGGTTTTATATCAAAAACCAAAAGTTCACTCTAACCCTTGGGCATTTTGCTCACATCCTCCGGATTCCAAATCATGGACAATGTGCCTTCACCGAAGATTGGTCTCTTGATTCTCTCTTCAACTTTCGTGAAGAAAATAGCCCATATTGTTCACACATACCCTCTCCGGAAGATTTAAATCGCATAATATGCAAACCTCGACCATATTACTCCGATCTAATTATTATCTTCACACGGGACATCCGAGAAGAGTACAAGCCTCTTGCACTCATCCTACGTGAAAATGTTTGGAGTCTTAGGGGAAATCGAGAAATTCTTCCCGCTTGTTGTGCTCACATGTTGTACTGTTTGCTAACACAACAACCATACAATCTCGCCTACTTCTTCGCAAGGAGAATTGCAAATCTTCAAGGCTCCAAGAATAAACTCATCCCTTATGGAATGTTCTTGACACGCCTCTATCATAATGTTATGCACTTCCATCCTTAATTTCAAAGTCCGTTGTACGTACTTGTGAACAAGATGATGGAACCGCTAAACATATCTTGGAATATAATGCATTGTCAAGATCATTGCATACTTTTAGTAAAGGTTCTGCCTACCAGATGGACGGATTCCAAATGTTGTACTAGACGGATCCCTATCTTTAGGGAACCGTGGGATCTGGCAAACAGAAAATGCAATTACAAGCATTATATTTAAGTCCTTATCAAGATAGGTTGATCATTCCTACTCACACACCTAGATCACACTCTAAAACGCTTGTAGACCTACCGTTTCATTTTAATTCATTACTCTTCCACTCTCAAACTCACACTTCATTTTCTATTTAGTCTTTGAAATCTTTCAATTATGGCAAAATTGATCATAAATCATCCTCACCTCAAAATTTATCAAAGTTGATCAAATTCTAATTTTCTCATCTCAAAGCTTCTAGGATATTTTTCAAAACACTATCCTAAGTCACAATCTGATCTCTAGGATCATTTAGCTTCAATTGACACTCTTATCTCTAGTGTCATCCTTACTCATTCATAGGTGCTCTTTGAAAGTTCCAAATCCTTCCATAAAAGACAATCATTAGCTACATCATTCATTACCCTCAAGTACTTAAGCACCCCTTCATTTAAAACACTTAGGAGGACTGAAACACTCAAGATGTTATAGGTCTTAGATCTTAGAAACATCATTTCAACTTTTTCATAGCTGCTGAAAGCCGGATCCCTAGGATTAGCCTAGACGGATCCCTCTGAGGAGGGAACCGTGGGATCTGGATGACAGTTTAGGTCAAATCTGGCTAAAACAATCACTTCAACTCATCTTCCTAACTCAAACACTCCATCTCATCTTAAATGAGTTCCTAGATCAGTGTAAAGTCTGAAGTTGACTCTTGTGCATGTTAATCATCACATTCCAATGAATCCTAGTGGCTTAAGGCTTGAATGCACTTGACAATTTTCTTGCTTTATAAACCACCTTGTTAGGACCTCCATAGTCATCACTCTCATCCTAACTTTCAGCTCTTGCAACCTCCTGAAATCATCTCATCATGAGGAAAACCCCAAGTAGTAACTTATCCACCAAAGAACTACCCATGCAAAAGGCTCGTGTTGTACACGAAATCTCTTCAACCGAATCATCTCCGGTCAAACCAACAAATGATAGAATCCTTCATCATGCAATCAAACCAATTCCTAAAAGGATAGTACCCACAAAACTACCTATGCCAAACACCACCATACCTCCTAGGCCAAACAATATCATCTCCACTAAACCATCACCATTGGTTCCTAGAGCTATTTCATTTACTTCACCACTATCATCACCACACCTCTACAATTTAGAGGACTTGCCTCCTAGGCCGTCTCATCCGCTTCCGCCGACAACATTCTCCTCGTTAGGAGGAATAATGGTTCAAAATCAAAGTGTTGAGTCAACACTTGCTCCGGCTTCCTTTTCGCCGTCTCCATCATATAACCCTATTTGGATTATGAGAAATCATCAAAGTCAACCACCCGACCATATGGAAGTTGACACTTCTTTACCACCACCATCATTCTTGGACGAGGCATTCTCAAATGCACCTCCACCAATCCCTTCATCGTTTGAAGCTCCACAAGCCACTTCACTTGATCCTTTGCATCAAGCCATTTCATTTCATCCACCACCACTACCTAGCCATGAGAAAGATTGCTATCATTGTCAACATGTTGAATGTTTGATACATGAAGTACAAGAAGACCAACGTTTCATGTTCTATCATCTCCTCGAACGTTTCGACGAGATCAAACCTAAACAAAACTTGAGCTAGAAGAATTTTAGTGGTGTCCTAGCATCAAGCGTTAGTTGGTCTAGAAATTCCTAGTCATGTACTGTCTATTTTCTTATTTTTAGAGTCATGTATATCATAACTGATGGATCTAGACACACTCCTTATGTCAATGATATTTTGTATGATATTAATAAGCATGTGGAATTTACTTAGTAATACTTAGAAGATGGATTGTATATGGTATTGTATGAGAGTAAACAAAGATTAAACACAAAACTTAAGCTCCAATATTATTGATGAATAATACGAGTGATCTTAGTATCACTAGGGTTACACCTTGAAGCTTTCGTAGGTAAATCAACAAGTAGTACCTAAGACAATGACCTAGGATCTCCTTTTATACAACAAGGAGTCCTTTACAAGATAAGTATAAAGCTAACATAATATAATATACACAAGATCTATTCTATACTTATCTAGACGCGTTAACCTTATCATAAACAATAGCAGTGGTAATAATGTTCTAGCAGTGGGAATACGTTTTCACTGCTAGTGTTAATCCAAGCAGTGTAAACAACATACTATCCGTGGTAACGGATTATTCCCAACAATCCTCCCCTAAACTTATGATTTCTCTGCAAATCAATAAGTTTCTTCAATATGCATTATCTTCAAGGATTTGGGGAATTCAATCAAACACTTTACTTCTTTCTTAACTTCTGTATAGCTCTTGAACATTGATCTTGAAGTCTTTGTAACAATGCTCTGACCTTTTCATTGTCTTCATTAACTCTTATTGGTAAGGTTAACATCACTGTAAGAGCTCCAGCTCTAAGTGGATATTCTTTCTCAGCAAGCATGAAAAAGTCTTCTCCATTAGTCGTAGAGACATGATGAACTTCACATGAATCATAGTAAAACCATTTAGTACCAAAACTTGTGAATAAATTTTTCCAGAAGTCATCATCAACATTTGGTTCATAGAGGCTTCTAAGATTCACCCATAACTGCATCTCCTTTGTATCTTTGAGATCCTGAGCATTAAACCTTTCTTGTACTAACCTCCATAGTGTATTAAGGTCATCTCTGTCAAAAGCTTTAACAAGATCTTCAAATGTCATGAATGATGAAGTTGCACCACCTAGCCTTGTGATCTTCCATGATGGAGCAAAATTGCTAGCAGTGAAAAATTCCCAATCAATAATAGGATGTCGAACTTGCAGTGGTTCTGGATGAAAATCTTCTTCTACTATCATCATCATTCCAGTCAGTTGTTCTTCAGTGAACTTCTCAGTAGGAATTTCCTTCTCAGTAGACATTGTTTGATCTTCATCAACCTTAGTCTTCTTAACAGTTTGAGAATCACTTACTTTGGCCTTTCTCTTCAATCTAGGAAACCTTTTTGTTTCTTCTTCAGAGTCCATTAGAGTAAAATCTTTATCTTGTTTTACAACTCTGTAGTAAGCCTTTTCAACTTGATCATCAGGCATTCCTCTAAATTGATGCTTCTTCCAATTACCAACATGACAACAATAAATCTTCATATATGAAAGAATTTGTGCCTTGGTAGGTTGTCTTGGTTTCTTTTGATTCTTTTGGCCCTTTTTGACTGAACTAATTACATTTTGAAGTGCTTGATAGTTCTTCATTTGAATGAAATCCTTCAACTGAGCAGATCTTTGTTCCTCAGTTAAGGATGCATCAGCTACAAGGTCAATTGCCTTTTTCTTGATATCTGGATTATTTGCAATCAAGAATTGAATATCTTCTTCAGTAGGAACATAGCTAAACTCTGGAGTCTTCTCTTTAAGAACAGTAGGTTGAACAGTTGAAAGTGAATCTTCAGTATCTTCCATTCTGTCCAATCTTTTAGCCTCCAAAAAGCTTGCAACTTCCATTTCTTTCAATCTTTTCTTCTCAGCAACTTGTTCTTCTGCTATCTTCTCTGCAAGATCTCTATCAAGATTAATCTGGACTTGTCTTTTCTTTGAAATTTTGCTTCCAGTTTGCTCTACATCTTCCATAACTGTTTTACCCTTGTCTGTCTTCAGATTAACAAATTCTTCACTTGCAGTGACAAAAGTTGACTCTGCAGTGGAAATAACATCAGTGGTAAAATCAGTTGCAGTTTGAAAAATGTCTTGATCTTCAAGTTGCTCTCCATGAGTTTCAGCTTCCTTTGCTCCTTTACTTGTATCTCCTTCATCTTTAAAATCAATTTTCCTCCCCTCAGTGTCAGAACCTGTTTTCCTCCCCTGTTTGGAAGAATTTCCCAAATCATGATCACCTGAATCACCATTAGTAGGTGAGGATGAAGATGAAATCACCAATTTTGCAGTATTTTTGTGCTTTTTCAACCCTTGTATCTCCTCCTTTAAGGTCTGAATCTCTGTCTTTAAGTGTTGAACATCCTTGACATGTTGCTTCTTGAAATTTGCTAAGTCCTTCTATAGAGATTCAACCTGCTTTGCTAACTTGGTACACAAAACGATCAATTCCAATTGGTTCCCACTGCCCTCATCACTTCCAACTGTATTACCTTTTGGGAGAGGTGAATCATGGGGCAAAGGTTCAGATTCCTCCCTAGGTGGACTAGGTTGAAGTCTAGAACCTCCATTGCTTGTTCCTAGACCAAAAGGTTCAGAAACTTGCTGTGTTGTCATGAGAGGAGTTGACTATTTAGACCTTCTCTCATAGGTTCTTAAAACTGGTGGGGTATAATCAATGTTTGGAACATTAATTATGGGTGTGTTTTGTTCAGATGAAATTTTAGCAAGCATGTGAGGTAGGAGAGGTGTAAAAATCATATTGCCATCTTTTTTCAAATTTTGAAAAACTTTAGGCTTTAGGTAACTGATTTGATAAACATTAGTGTGAGGTTGCAGTTGAAACTCATTTAGCATTGTGATGAGTATGCAAATACTCATCATTTTTGTACCTTTTAGACTGCCAAAAACATCCAAAAACACCCGTCAAAGCATCAAAATGATAAAAATATCACAAATAAGTGTTTTATGTGTTTCAAATGCAAAAATACCAAAATCAGGTGAAAAACGTATCAAGTTTGCATAATTGGCAGTTTTAGTCCCCCAAGTTTCAAAAGTTGTCAAAACCAGTCCCTGGTAAATCAAAATAAAGCAAAATATCATTTAAGGTCCATGGGATTCAAAAAATTTCAAAACAAACCCTTCAAAGTTTAAAAATTACAAAATGACAACTTTGGTCCCTCAACTTTGAAAAGTGTCAAAAATGGTCCTTGGGTTATTTAAAAATGGAAATTTATCAAATATTATCCTTGTACTATTCATAAATGGCAAAATTGGTCCTTATGGTGAACTTTTGGAAAATTTACATGTTTGGTCCCTCAAGTTTCAAAATTGGCAAAAATTACCTTTGGACGTTTAAAATTGGAAAATTAACATTTATGGTCCTTTGGTAAAAGAAACTTGGCAAGTTTGGCCCTTGGAATAACTTTGGAATATTGGCAGGTCCAGCCCCTCATAAATCCGGAAATTACATGAATGGTCCTTGTGTTAATAAGCTTAAACCAACCGGACCCTATATTAAATCCAAATCCAACCCAATACCCAGCTGGCCCAATACCAAGCCCAAACCCACGGTTTAAAAAATATAATACCGCCGCTACTGTTCATCTCCCTCACCAACGCCTGCAACCCAAAACCAAGTGGTTTTTACCACCACCTCACCACCTTTCCACCTCACCTATCTACTCTCCAGCTCATCCCCCCTCCTCTTGTATACCCACTAAGCATTTAATGCTTCCCCACCATCAAACACTCTATCCTCACTCACAACCCCTGGTTTTGCTGCCACCTCAACCCCAGCCCCATACCTACTATCTAAATTGCCCCCCTCCACCTCCACAACACACCAAGGTTCCTTAATTGCTCTAAAACTGCCCCTAGCCACGTGTTATCATTTTGGCGCCAAAAACAGTTTAAACGGCTAGGATGAATTCAGAGCAGCCAATGGCCAAGATTGCAAGTGGGATATGTTCAGAATCAAGTGGGAAGTCCAAAAAGTCTATAAAGAAAGCAGGAGAAGTAGAGGAGAAGATATCTAGTTTTATTTTTAGTTAATGTATGTCGTTTTAGAGTAATTTAAAATTCCAATGTATGTTTAAGCTTTCAAGTATTTTTTTAAGTAATCTCAGTGTATTGTGAATCTTTTTCAGTCATCAATTTCAAGTTTCAGTTTAATATTCAGTTTATGCAAATTTTAAGCTTAAATTTTCAATATGTTTTAAATGTTGTTATTAGATGTTGTTAAGGACTTATAAGCTCATGTAAGCTCCTAGAAAGCTTCTGAAAGCTTTTAGAAACCTTAAAACTTTGTTTAGTATCAAAAAGAAAAAAATACCAAAAATACAAAAAAATTAGCTATAAATCAAAAATCAACCAAGAAGATGATCACAGCTGGAGCAGGGTAAATTTTGGATTGCCCTTGGTTTAGTGCTTCTTGGGAAGCTATAGGTTGTGTTCTTGGCTCTTGGTTCTCTGTTTTGTGCTTGGACACAATTTGTAAGCAATTTCTTAAAAATTTGCATTTTCTAGTTTAAGTGTTTAAAGTGTGTTAATTTTAGCTTAATCCTGTTTCATTATAGTTAATTTAAGTTAATCACTAGATTTATTGGTTTAAAAATCTGTCTTAGTGCTTAAAGCTTCAAAACAGTCTTTTAAAGGGTTGTTTGGATTTGCTTTGTTAACTGTGATAGAGGGTGTTCAAGACATTGTTCTTGTTTGTTGTTTGTCACACTTGGTCATAATAGCTCAGTAAAACGAATAAAAACCAGTGCTCATTTGTAAGAAAGTCAAGATAACCTTTGATCACACCTTGTTTAGTAACTGTGTAGATTTCATGTTCCATGATCATGTTTTTATGTTCAAAAGTTGTTATTATTGATCAAACTAGTCTTAATTCACCTTATAACATCATAATCAGTAAGTAGATTTGATTCAAAGTTCATTTAAGTCAACTATTTAGTTTAACTTAAAAAGTCAAATTTTCAATTAATCAGTTTTTGAATAAAATAGATAATTTTTTATAGGATTTAATATGTAGTTTCATGTTTTATGCTTTTAGGTTTATAAAATTTAGTTGCTCATCTTTATCACAGTAATTTTTATAATTTTTAGTTTGCTAGTTAAACTGCTTATTTCTTAGCTTATTTTAAACCCTTTTCTGAAAAAGTGCCATGTGCAAAGTTGAGTAGGCTTATTTCATGAGCTTATATCCTGTTCATTAGTAAGCTTTAGCTTGTTTAATTTGTTGTTTTCATAATCCCATCTAGCTATCTCTTTATTGCAGTGCTTATTTTCACTTTTCTAGCTTATTTGATATAGCTGATACTAGCTTTTTGTTTGTCCCATTTCTCAGTATACACTGAGAACTCAGTGTATTACAAGCCTTTTCATAAGCACTTCACAAGCTTATTAGTGGGCCCCATTGTGAGATTCTTGGCTTTTTGGGAACCTCAATAAGCCAGCTTCTTGTATCAAGGCTTATTTTTGGCTTTTGGTCTTTTGCCCTTAGCTTAAATTGGCCTTAAAGATATGTGCAGGCCTGTTTGGTTGCTTGGTTTAGTATAAGTGCTTATTAGCTTATTTTAAGCTTTTCAGTGTGTTTCTTTGTGCCTTTTAGCTTAATTTAAGTACCTTTAGCTTATTTTCATCTTAATTCACCTTTTGTTTCTTTTTGTTTAGCTTATTTGGCCACTTATTTTAGCTTGAAACATCAGAATAAGCCAAAAGCTTAAACTGTTAAGCTCTTAAGCTCTCAAACTGCTTATTTTCAAGTTCCAAAAAGTTTGTCTTTGTAAAAGTTGCTTAATTTCAGTAGTATAATAGTTTTGTAAAAGAAAAATCACAAAAACATCATTTTAAAAATAGTGATAGCATTTATTTAATAGAAATTAGCTTTTTAAATTTTTCTTTTCAGCTTATTATTAAGCACTTTTTGTTTTTATAATTTTCTTAGCTTTCTGTCATCATAGGGTAATTTTAGAAAAAATTTCAGAATTTTCTTAGTTTGTTTAGTATTTATTAGAATTTAAAATAGTTAAAAAGTATTAAATAATTAATAATAAATAGATAAAAAGTATAATAAATATATTTTAAGTTTAAAATAAGTTTTATAATATTTTAGATTTTTCTAAGTTATAATTACATTTTTCTAGCGTTATTTCATATTTTATTATATTTTAGGGTATTATTAAATAGTTAAAAATAGTTTTTAATTAATAATAATTAAATAAATAGTCATAAAAATAATTTTAATTTTCCAATAATTTTCTTTTATTATTAGTATTGTAAAAATATCATTTTTATATCCATAGGTGTTTTATTCTTTTAAATTCACGTTTTATTTTGTACGTTTACGTAAAATTTAATAAACGTACGTGTTCATGTTTGTTTAATCTGATTGTTGTGCTTATAGTTCTATATCCAAATACAATTCCAATCAGTCAGTAGTGTAATTATCCATCAAAATCCTTACAGATCATTATCCTTAGTGATCATTCTACGTCTGAACGGTTTCAAGCACCATTCAACCTCCGTGGGACTTAACGACCTGGGGAAACACTATACTCCTCTGGACTTAATTGCATTGGTTTTAGACTATTTGAATTTTATTACGGTTGACCATTTACAAGTGGTTGACTTGTGTAATAAACTTGACAGTTTGGAAGCGATCAAAATTTTGGCGCCGCTGCCGGGGAGGCTTTAGCGTGTTTTAAACATTTTCAGACCCATACTTGCACATATACCACCTTTTGTAAACAGTTTTTTTTGTAAAGTTATCAAAATCAAAAAGTTCATTAACACTTTTCCTAAAGTGTTAACAACACCAAATAAAATATAAAACAACAAAACAATCGTAACGTTTTCTATCTTGTATTTTCTTTAAGGTGATTCTTAAAGAGGTACGATTTGGTTAAACGAAATGATACCAAAAATATTGTCCAAAAGTATTTAAACCCTTAGCACAAATCCATACCTACGTCTTTTTAGTGGTACTTAATAAATACATAAAAATCAACCACCGCAAACCAAGGCAGAACACCTACCAACTGGGGGTGTGAACATTAATAAGTTCCCAATCTTAAAGATCAAAACTTGCCTTTGTGTCCTTGTGATTTGGTATACCTTTTTCAAAGAAGCCATTTCATTTGTGATTATTGGTTTAAGTTCACTTGTCGTTTTGCCTCGCATTTGTTTTTTTTTTTTAAATGATTTTTATACTTAGTGCATGCGCACTCGTTCTTCCAGCTCTACAAGTCCACTTTCAGAGCTTGTAAGTATTCCGCGTAGACGTAGAGGACGTTCAGCTCCCTCAGCCGTGACTGAGGAACGTCTAGCACCACCACCCTTTGTCGTAATGGCAGAAGAAAAACCGATGAATGAGCTTCTCCAAGAACCCATCGAGGGTTACGGAGATGCCATTGTTGTCCCAGCCATCGTGGCTGATACCTTTGAGCTCAAAACCGAGTTGCTTAATCTTGTAACCCAAAGCCAATTTTATGGTTTTGAGCAGGACGACCCTCACGCACATATTCGATGGTTCAACAAGATTGAATCGACCATTAAATACAAGAATGTCCCACATGAAGCAATTAAGCTTCTTCTGTTCCCATTCTCTCTAGAGGGACAAGACCGGAATTGGCTTGAGAAACAACCCCCTCGTTCCATTGAGACATGGGAGGATTTAGTCACTAAGTTTGTTAACGAATTCTATCCTCCATCCCGAACTACAAGTCTTAAGAATGAGATAATGAAATTCACTCAAAGATTTGATGAATCATTCGGTGAGGCATGGGATCGTTACAAAGAGTTGCTCCGAAAGTGTCCGCATCATGGTTTTACCGAGTTAATGCAAATGGATACTTTCTACAATGGTCTGAACCAAACTAACCAAGACTCTTTAAATGCCTCCGCGGGAGGTAATTTCTTGAGCAAGACCACAAAAGAAGCCTTGCAAATCATAGAAAACAAGTCCCAGGTCCGCCCTTTCCGAACAAAGACATATCAGTCTCAGTCTACTGCAGGACCTTCTACTTCAACTCACGTGAGTACATCTAGCACCGATGCTAAGATTGACAAACTCACGGATGCTGTTCAGGCTTTGGTTCTTGCAAACCAAAAGAAAGTCACTTTCACACAGACACCATCACATGGTGAAGTAAAGAAAGTCGAGGTCTGTGTTACTTGTGGTGGCCCTCATGCATACTACAACTGTACTGTCACCGATGGTAGTCCGTTTGAAGCCAATGCTATAGCCGGTACTTCACATCAGGGAGGTAATCAATACCGTCCTCAAAATGAACCAAACTACCGTGCTAATACTTATCAGGGACCACCCGGTTTTAACCAGAATCCTAACATACAAAACCGGAATCAGAACCAACCTAGAATGAACCAAGGTTATCAAAACCAAGGTAATTTCTATCCCGGACCAAATCAAGGTTTCCAACATCAAGGAAACTTTAATCAAAACAATTTCAATCGAGGGAATCAATTTCATGGGAATGTGAATCCTAACCAAGGAAATTTTCAAAATCAAGGCCCTAATCCGAACAATAGAGGCCAGAATTTTCCTAATCAAACTCATGCCATTGTTCCAACTGGACCATCATCTGATGAGCTATTGAAGCAATTCATGAAATCCCAAGATGAAATGAACAGGTTGCTGGTTAGCCAAATTTCTGACATTAAGAAGTCTTTAAATGATCAACCCTCGGGCTCAGGAAAACTTCCGAGCAACATGATCGCTAACCCGAGGGGCGATGCAAAGGCGATCACAACCAGAAGTGGTGTATCATACGATGGACCCGCTATTCCTACTACCTCTTCTTCTTCTCTCCTGAAGGTAGTGGAAAGTGAACCTGATGCGACAAATGACAAGGAACTTCCTACTAATAACGGAGGTACCAACAATGTCCATCCTCAAGTTGTCCCGAAACATAAATCCAATCCAGGAGTTGTTTTTGAACCTCCTGTAGCTCCCGTTGAAAACTCCAAATCCAAATCTTCTATTCCTTACCCATCATGTTTGAATGAGCAAAAGCTCCGCGAAAAAGCCAGTCATCAAATGGACAAATTTTTTCAAATTTTCCAAGAACTACATTTTGACATAAGCTTTGCGGATGCTATCATGCTGATGCCCAAGTTTGCATCAACTCTCAAACACATGTTAAGCAACAAGGAAAAACTGTTTGAAATGGCTAAAACTCCTCTGAACAAGAACTGCTCAGCAGTTCTGTTAAAGAAGCTTCCCGAGAAGCTTGGAGATCTTCGAAAATTTCTCTTACCTTGTGTATTTCCAGGGATGGTTGAATGCTTTGCCTTAGCCGATCTTGGTGCAAGCATCAACCTGATGCCTCATTCAGTATGGAAGAAACTTTCTCTTCCGGACCTTACTCCTACATGCATGACTCTCGAGCTTGCAGATCGTACAATATCCCGTCCACTTGGCATTGCCGAGGACGTATTCGTGAAAGTAGGAAAGTTCCATTTTCCAGCTGATTTTGTAGTTGTTGATTTCGATGCTGATCCACGGGTTTCTTTCATTGTTGGACGAGGATTCCTGAGAACGGGCCGTGCTCTCATTGACGTATTTGAGCAAGAAATCACATTACGTGTGGGTAATGAAGCTGTCACCTTTAACCTCGATCAAACTTCGAGGTACTCCGCAAACTATGATTCTGAGTCGGTTAACCGAATAGATATCATTGATGTTGCTTCTGAAGAGTACTCTCAAGAAGTTCTCGGTTATGTTCATAATTCTTCGAGTGATAATCTCACTCATTCATCTCAACCCATCATTGCCAATTCTACTCTTTCTCTCACTCCGTTTAAGGGAAGCAACTTTATCTTGGAAGAGATTGAAGCATACTTGGCTAGTGATTCTGTTCCATGGGAAATTGATCACGCTCCCATCGACATCGAGGGGGACATACTTCTCATTGAGAAGTTGCTTAATGATGATTGATGAGTGTCTAAATACTCATCATTTTTGTACCAATTAAACTGCAAAAACATCTGAAAACACTCAGAAATGCATCAAAATGATAAAAATATCACAAATAAGTGTTTTATGTGTTTTAAATGCAAAAATATCAAAATCTGGTGAAAAACGTATCAAGTTTGCATAATTGGCAGTTTTAGTCCCCCAAGTTTCAAAAGTTGTCAAAAACAGTCCCTAGTAAAAAAAATTAAAGAAAAATATCATTTTAAGTGCCTAGGGATTCTTAAGTTGTCAAAATTGGTCCTTGAGATTTAAAATTGCAAATTTACAACTTAGGTCCCTAAACTTTCAAAAATGTCAAGTTTGGTCCCTGGAAATTTGAAAATGTCAAAACTGGTCCTTGTACTATTGGAACTTGTCAGTTTTGGTCCTTGTGACAACTTTGGAGAAATTACAGGTTTGGTCCCTCTAGTTTGGCAGAATTACAAGAAAGGTCCTTATCATTAATAAACCAAGCCTTGTCAAAATAGAATTGGACCCCTGCCATTATACACCTTTGACCCCCTGTCATTACCTGTTTTTGGACCCTTGGTCAAATCCCAGTCAAACCTTTCCCCTTTCCCTCCCACCTGTCTCTCCCACCACTTGACTGCAACAAGCCCTCTCCCATCACCTCATCCTCACCTTATCTCCTCAAACCTCCCCCCTCATCATCACAACACACCACAATTAATGCCACCCCCCCTAGTTGCTAGTTCAGAGCCCACAGGTCAAAACCAGCTTTTCCCGCCAAATTGATCAAACGGCCAAAAATGGCTCTAGTAATCCAATGCTCCTAATTAAAGCTGGGATTTGCTCAAAGAGGTGAGAGAAAGTATTTTGGTGTATAAAAGAGGAAGAAGAAGCAAGATACAAGAAGTACTTAGTTTTTTAAATTTATGTATGTCGTTTTTTTCTTAAAATGTCTTAAGTAGCTTTTAAATTTGTAATTTCAAGTTTTATGGTATTGAAACTAAGTTGTTTAGTCATTGTAATTCATTTTGAGCCTTAATTCAAAGTTTCACTTAAGATTCATATTTTCAGTTTACTGTGGCAAATGTTAGTTTCAAACTCTTGAATTCAAGCTTCCAATAGCTTATTTTTAAGTGCAAACAAGTTTACTTAAGCTTACTATAGCTTTTTGTAAGATTGGAATTCAGTTTCAAGCAAATTTGTCACACGGTCAACAAAAGTCAACTGAGAAGAAAATTTGTTCAAGCAGTGATGGAAATGGTGACAGGGTGTTGCAGAGCTTGGAAGGGGTTGGAATTGGCTTAGAATAGTAGTGTATGGTTATGGTTTAAGCTGTAACATAGGCTGGACAAGTTGTGAGTTTGATCTTATTCTCCATTTCATATTCAGTTTGCATAAGTGTTTGGATTGGAATCTGTAGTCATCAAGTATTTTAAACCTGTCTATTTAGTTGTAATTAGGATAATTGTAATCAGTGTAAGTGATAATATATACTAGATCAGTGGTTAGCCAGGTTAAAAGATAAAACCAGTTATTAAAGTAGTGTTTGGATCAGTAGGATTGTTTGAGATTGGGACTTGATTTGCACTTGACAATTGCATACTCATTCTCAAATAGGACCATTAGAATCATATTTGTCATCAAATTGTGTCTGCACACCTTAAAAGTCAAAATCATGTTTTAACTGTCTCAATTTCAAGACTGTTGGAATTTTCAAATATCAAAAGCTTGATTCATGTTTGGAAATCAGTAGCATAGCCTAATATAGTTTCATTTAACCATATAACATCAATATCAGTCCACAAATCAAGATTAAAGTTCATAAAAGTCAAAGTTATCAAAACTGTCAAAAAGTCAAAACTTGCAATTCTCAGTTTGCACCCAACTAGAAAGATTTTTCACAGGTTCATTATTGGTCCAAATCCAGTGAAACTTAGGGCTTAATAACTTCAACTGGTCTAGTTTCTTATTAGGATTTTTGTAGATTTTTAGAAATTTTTCTTAAGCTCCAAATGAGCTTGTCAAACAGGGCTTATTTGCCCTGTTCACAACTCAGTGAATACTGAGTTTTCTCAGTATCTTGCACGGCTTGTCAAAAGCTCCTCAGAGCTTCTCTTGGTCTGATCTTTGGTTTAAAGGTTCTTAGCCAGGTCTATTTTAGGTCCCCACTTTTGGTTTTGAGTTTGGACTTATTTGAGTGCTTATTTTCCAGCTACAAAGTAGCCCATCAAAACTGTTTAAGCACTTGAGTCTTCAAATCATCAAAACTGAGTAGTTTGCATTTCAGAGGTTTAGAGCAGTTGTAATAAGTTGCTTTTGAGTAATTGTAGCATATTATAGGTTCTGTAACAGTTTGGTGCCCAATTTGTACATTTGGCTTAAGCCAAGTGCTTATTTATAAGCAGTTTCCATTGCAGTTTCATTTTCTCCCACATAAGCCACTGATTTTATATTTTTCTTAGATTCAGCATATTAAATTAGACTTTTCCTGAATTTTTCATATTTTTCTAGGTCAGTTTGCTATTTTTCTTAATTTAAAACAGTTTTTAGGCCATTTTAATTAGCTTTCATTTTTCTTAGGTTAAGATAAATATAAAAAGTAAAAAACTTATTTTTCCAGATTTTTCATTGTTTAATTTGTAATTTTTAGCAATTTAATTAGTTTTAAATAGATTTTAATTCATAGAAAATACAAAAATAATCAGAAAAATATAAAATTAGTTTTGAAAATTCTCTTTAGTTATTTTAGATTTTTCCAAGTCATAATTTCATTTTTCTAGCTTTATTTCATATTTTCTTGTATTTTAGGCTATTATTAAATAAGTAAAAATAGTTTTTAATTAATAATAATTAGATAAATAGTTTTAAAAATAATTTTCTTTTTCTCAAAATTTTCTCATATCATTAGGTTTGTAAAAATATCATTTTCATATTTTTAGGATTAATATTGCTTCAGTTTCACATTTTCTTTTGTACGTCACGTAGTTTTTAAGTTAAATTTGTAATCAAAAACATCAGTTTAAAATAGTGATAGCGTTTATTTAATATAGTTTATCTTTTTAATTTTCTTTAATTTGCATTTAAGCCCCTGTAATTTGTATACTTTTTCTGTAGTTATAATAAATCAAAACTCTTTTCCGTTCAAATCCTCTCGATCACTATACGTTTGACTATTCTCGCACAGCTCGTTGGGACATAAAGACCTGGGGAAACACTATACTCTCCTGGACTTCATTGCATTTGTTTCCGGACTGTTTTAAGTTTTTTACGGTTAGCCATTCACAAGTGGCTAGCTTGCGTGATAAAACTTGACGGTTCGGGACGAATCAAATTTTGGCGCCGCTGCCGGGGAGCTGTGCTAATTGTCTTACGTTTAGCAGATTAGTAATTTGAATAATCACTCTTTGTTCATACCATCTATCTATATCTATATATTTTCTTATAAAAAATCCAAAAAACCCAAAAACATCCAAAAACGTATAAAACACAAAAATATTTTCCTTTTGCTTCTATATATGTATCAAAGATAAAAATACAAAAAGATTTGTCGTTTTCTGTTTAAATAATAACAACATAAAAGATTACCACCGCAAACCAAGGCAGTGTACTACCTAACTGGGGGTACGACCATAATAAGTTCCCGAACCAAAGATTTAAAACTTGCCTTTGTGTCCTTGAGAGTGGTGTATCTTTTTCAAAGAAGCCATTCATCTTGTGATTATTGGTTTAAGTTCACTGTTGTTTTGCCTCGATATTGTTTTAATTGGATTTGTTGTTATATCTACTTGTCAAAAACATAAAACCCAAAAAGATTCTTCTTACCTCACTTTCACCATTTTCATAATTCCTTTCCTTAACTCTGAGATCTCTTAGAGTTAACTCTAGTGTATGCGCACTCGCTCTTCTAGATCTGTAAGCCCATTTCGTGACCTTGTCAGGATTCCAAGAAGGCGTGTCCGTAGACTTTCTGCTCCATCAGTCGGATCTAAGATCCGGACTGCTCACACTACTTCCGTCATCATGGCGGAAGAACGTCCTATGTGTGAGCTTCTCCAGGCACCCATCGACGGGTATGGAGATGCTATTGTTATCCCAGCCATTGTGGCTGAAAATTTTGAACTCAAAACCGGGTTACTGAATCTTGTAACCTCAAGTCAGTTCTATGGTTTTTAGCGGGATGATCCTCATGCTCATATTCGATGGTTTAACAAGATTGCATCTACCATCAAATACAAAAATGTCCCTACTGATGCTGTTAAGCTTCTTCTGTTCCCATTTTCCCTTGAGGGGCAAGCCCGGATTTGGCTTGAAAAACAACCCCCTAAATCAATCGAAACATGGGAAGACCTGGTGAAGAAATTTGTGAACGAGTTTTATCCACCTTCCAAAACCACGAGTCTTAAAAATGAAATCATCAAGTTCACACAGAAGTTTGATGAACCCTTCAGTGAATCGTGGGATCATTTTAAGGAATTACTCCGCAAATGTCCTCACCACGGTTTCTCCGAGTTAATGCAACTCGATACTTTCTATAATGGAGTGAGTCAATCTGATCAAGATTCTCTCAATTCCTCCGCTGGAGGAAATTTCTTGAGCAAAACTGTCAAAGAAGCTTTAACAATAATTGAAAACAAGTCTAAAGTCCGCACTGCAAGAAGCAAACCGGTTGTTTTTCCAAGTCAGTGTTGGTCCTTCTTCTTCATCACCCGTGAGTCAATCTAGCACCGATGCTAAGATTGACAAACTCACGGAAGCTATTTAAGCTTTGGTTCTCTCCAACCAAAAGAAAGTTTCTTTTCCACAAATTTCACCTCCTGCTGAAGTTATGAAAGTGGAAGTCTGTGTTACTTGCGGTGGCCCCCATGCCTATTACGACTGTATGGCCACCGATGGTAACCCTTTTGAAGCAAATGCTGTGGGCGGGATTCCTAATTCAGGAGGCAACCAATATCGTGCTCCTATGGACCCGAACCACCGTCCTAACCACTACCCTGGACCACCCGGTTTCAACCAAAACCAAAACCGTAATCAAAATCAGAATAGACCAAACCAAGGTTTTCAAATCCAAGGTAATTTTAGTCAAAACAACGGTTTTCAAAATCAAAGTCAAAATTTCCAACACCAAGGAAATTTCAATAGAAACCAAGGTCAGGGAAATTTCAACCCTGGGTACTTTCATGGCAATAATCAAGGAAATTTTCAAAATCAAGGTCCTAATCCAAACAATAGAGGCCAGAATTTTCCTGTGCAAAATCAAGCCATTGTTCCAACTGGACCATCATCTGATGAGTTGTTGAAGCAGTTCATGAAATCCCAGGAGGAAATGAATATGTTGTTGGTCAGCCAGATTTCTGACATTAAGAAGAATTTAAATGATCGACCCTCGGGCTCAGGTACTTTACCTAGCAACACGATCGCTAATCCGAGGGGCGATGCAAAGGCGATCACAACCAGAAGTGGCACTTCATATGATGGACCCGCTATTCCTACTACCTCTTCTTCTACTCTCCCGAAGGTAGTGGAAAGTGGACCTGAGGCGACAAAGGACAAGGAACTTCCTACTAATAACGGAAGTACCAGCAATGTCCATCCTCAGGTTGTCCCGAAACCCAAGACCAATCCTGGAGTTGTTTTTGAACCTCCAGTTGGTAACCCCAAATCCAAAACTTCTATTCCTTACCCCTCACATTTAAATGAGCAAAAGCTCCGCGAAAAAGCCAGTCATCAAATGGAAAAATTCTTTCAAATTTTCCAAGAACTTCATTTTGACATAAGCTTCGCGGATGCTATCATGCTGATGCCCAAGTTTGCATCAACTCTCAAACACATGTTAAGCAATAAGGAAAAACTATTTGAAATGGCTAAAACTCATTTGAACGAGAACTGCTCAGCAGTTTTGTTAAAGAAGCTTCCCGAGAAGCTAGGAGATCCTGGAAAATTTCTTCTTCCTTGTGTTTTTCCAGGAATGATTGAATGCTTTGCCCTTGCCGATCTTGGTGCAAGCATCAATCTGATGCCTTATTCAGTATGGAAGAAACTTTCTCTTCCGGAACTTATTCCTACCTACATGACTCTGGAGCTTGCAGATCGTTCTATATCGCGTCCTCTTGGCATCGCCGAGGATGTATTCGTGAAAGTAGGAAAGTTCCATTTTCCAGCTGACTTTGTGGTTGTTGATTTCGATGCCGATCCTCGGGTTCCCCTCATTGTTGGAAGAGGATTCCTGAGAACGGGCCGTGCTCTCATTGATGTATTTGAGCAAGAAATCACGTTACGTGTGGGTAATGAAGCTGTTACCATTAACCTTGATCAAACTTCGAGGTACTCCTCAAATTATGATACTGAATCAATTAATCGAGTCGATTTAATTGATATTGCTTCAGAGGAGTACTCTCAAGAGTTTCTTGGTTATCTTCATAATTCTGTGAGTGGGGATTCCACCACATCTTCTCAACCAATCATTGCCAACTCTTCCCCCTCTCTCACTCCGTTTGAGGGAGGTGACTTCCTTCTGGAAGAGATCGATGAATTTCTTGCTACTGATGAATCAATTCCGCCTGGAATTGATGGTGTTTATGACTCGGAGGGAGATATCCTTTATCTTGAGCAATTGTTAAATGAAGATCCATTACCTTCGCTCCCTCCGAAAGAAATCACAATTAAGGAAATCAAATCAGTACAAACATCTACTGAAGAATTTCCCGAGGTTAAACTTAAGGACTTACCTCCTCATCTCGAGTATGCATTCTTGGAGGGTGATGATAAATTACCCGTCATAATTGCTAAAGACTTAACTGAGGAGGAAAAGACTGCTCTCCTAAAGGTCTTGAAGTCACACAAGCAAGCAATTGCTTGGAAACTCTCCGACATTAAGGGTATCAACCCTGAGTTTTGTACTCACAAAATTTTAATGGAGGATGACTTCAAACCAGCAGTCCAACATCAGAGAAGGGTGAATCCTAAGATTCATGAGGTTATCAAACAAGAGGTTCTCAAACTTCTTGATGCCGGTTTAATTTACCCGATCTCTGATAGTCCTTGGGTTAGCCCAATTCACTGTGTTCCAAAAAAGGGTGGCATAACTGTTGTCACAAATGAAGAAAACGAGTTAATTCCAACTCGATTGGTTACGGGATGGCGTGTGTGCATTGACTATCGCAAGTTAAATGAAGCCACCCGTAAAGACCATTTTTCTCTACCCTTCATGGATCAGATGCTTGAGAGATTAGCAGGGAACGAATACTATTGTTTCCTTGATGGTTTCTCAGGATATTTTCAGATCCCCATTGATCCGCTGGATCAAGAAAAGACCACATTCACCTGCCCATACGGAACTTTTGCCTACAGACGTATGCCTTTTGGCCTATGTAACGCTCCTGGCACGTTCCAACAATGTATGATGGCAATTTTCCACGACATGATCGGGGAAACAATGGAGGTGTTTATGGATGACTTCTCGGTCATTGGGGACTCTTTTCAGACATGTCTCTCCCATTTAGATAAAATGCTAAAAAGGTGTGAAGACACCAATCTCTGGCTAAATTGGGAGAAGAGCCACTTTATGGTCAAAGAAGGCATAGTCCTTGGCCATAAGATTTCCAAAAACGGGATTGAGGTAGATAGAGCAAAAGTTAATGTTATTGCTAAATTACCTCATCCTACTACCGTCAAAGGTATTAGGAGTTTTCTTGGTCATGCCGGGTTCTATCGCAGATTCATACAAGATTTTTCTAAAATCGCTCGGCCTATGACCCATCTTCTTGAAAAAGATGCTCCTTTTATCTTCTCACCTGAGTGCATCGAAGCTTTTGAAACATTAAAGGAAAAGCTTACGGAAGCACCCATTCTAGTTGCCCCCGACTACCCTTTGAGCTCATGTGCGATGCAAGTGATTTTGCTATCGGTGCAGTCTTGGGGCAACGTAAAACCAAGCATTTTCAGCCTATCCACTACGCGAGTAAGACTATGACTGAAGCTCAAACCCATTACACCACTACAGAAAAAGAATTATTAGCTGTGGTGTATGCGTTTGAGAAGTTTCGGCCATACCTTATCTTGACCAAATGCGTGGTGTATACAGATCACTCGGCTCTCAAATATCTCTTTGCAAAACAAGATGCAAAGCCGAGATTGCTCCGTTGGGTTCTCCTCCTGCAAGAATTTGATATCATTATACGTGATAAAAAAGGAGCTGAGAACCTGGCTGCTGATCATCTGTCCCGTCTAGAAAACCCTCACCAGGATGTGTTCGAGAAAAAGGAAATAAATGAAACATTTCCTCTCGAAACACTCAATGTGGTTTCTTTTCGTGGAGACTCTTCTACCCCATGGTTTGTTGACTTTGCAAATTACCATGCGGGTAAGTTTGTGGTGAAAGGGATGTCGTCCCAACAGAAAAACAAATTCTTTAAAGATGTGAAACATTACTTCTGGGACGACCCCTACTTATTTAAAATTTGCGCGGATCAAGTCATCAGGCGATGTGTGTATGGTCAGGAAGCTATTGACATTCTCAAGGCTTGCCATTCTGGACCTACTAGGGGACATCATAGCCCCAACTACACTGCCAAGAAGGTGTTTGATTCCGGATTCTATTGGCCCACGATTTATAAGGATGCCCATGAATTTGTCAAAACCTGTGACGCTTGTCAACGTCACGGGAATATCTCACAAAGAAGTGAAATGCCGCAAAACGCCATTCAAGTGTGTGAGATTTTTGACATCTGGGGCATTGACTTTATGGGGCCATTTCCATCATCTCGAGGAAACAAATACATACTCGTGGCCGTTGACTATTTGTCAAAATGGGTTGAAGCTAAGGCTTTGCCTACCAACGATGTCTGAGTTGTTGTGAAATTCTTAAAATCTCTTTTTGCTAGGTTTGGAACTCCACGAGCCATAATCAGTGATCGTGGTACGCATTTCTGCAATGACCAGTTTGAAAGAGTCATGCAGAAGTATGGTGTAACTCACCGTCTCTCTACTGCGTATCACCCCCAAACTAGTAGGCAAGTGGAAGTTTCCAACCGAGGGATTAAAAGAATTCTGGAGAGGATGGTTGGCGAAAACCGTGCCTCTTGGTCGGATAAGCTAGATGACGCACTCTGGGCCTTTTGTACAGCTTATAAAACACCCATCGGGTGTACTCCATACAAGCTTGTATACGGGAAGGCGTGTCATCTGCCGGTTGAGCTTGAGCACAAGGCATACTGGGCCTTGAAGCATGCCATCTTCGATATTCAGACAGCTGGTGATCACCGGAAAGTTCAAATGAATGAATTAAATGAACTCCGTGATCAAGAATACGAGAACTCTTTGATCTATAAAGAAAAGAAAAAGAAGATTCATGACTCAAAAATCAAGAACCGCGTTTTCAACGTCGGTGATTGACTCCTTCTTTTCAACTCAAGATTGAAGATTTTCTCGGGAAAACTAAAATCCCGTTGGTCTGGACCATTCACCATCACTAAAGTATTTCCATATGGAACCATTGAGTTATCTCAACCCGATGGTCCAAATTTTAAAGTGAATGGTCATCGATTGAAGCACTATTTTGGGGAGGACATTCCTCCTGTGGTTGTCCCGGATCTACAAACTTTCCCCATGAACCAATGAATGCGGGGATCGAGTCAAGCTAGAGACTCGGGAATCAAAAACAGTAGCATGCTACATGGATTTTCACCCGTGTGTACCACCCTAGTGTGGGGGAGATGCCCCCCGCTGTTGTATATAAGAGTTTCAAAAAAAAAAAAAAAAAAAAAAAAAAAAAAAAAAAAAAAAATTCTTGCTAAATAATGGCCGTAGTATTTCCCTTTTACGTTCTATGTTTCGGCATAACCGCCGGTACTTTTAATATTGAGGGCAATATTCAATTCTAAGTGTGGGGGGGAATTCTCACGAATTTTATCATGTAATTATACCGCCCAATTCCCCCATTTTTGGCCAAATTTTTTTTTTGAGTAAGTGTTTTTCACTTACTCAGATTATGGTTATCAGTCCGCCTTGTCTAATAAACAAAAGGATTGGCTAATCCAGGAGCAAACGGCTCTTGGTAAAGATATCTCAAATCCGTTGACGGCTTGCAATTTGCCCAAAATTGTATGGTATTCAGCTCACCATATCCTTAAAAGTGAAGAGTTGGCTAGCCCGCAAGTTTATGGCTTGTGGTAAAGGCAGTTGGAAAACCATAATTGGTAATCGACTCACCAAAGATATATTATCTAAGAGTTGGCTAGTCCAGAAGCAAGCGGCTTCTGGTAAAGACAAATCAAATCCGTTGGAAGCTGGTGATTTGCTCAAAATCATTTGGTTATCGGTGTACCAAGGTTTTTACTTGAACTGAAACATTTGGCTACTCCAGAAGTAATGGCTTTTGGTAAAGAGATGAAATCCATTAATTTTTCTCAAAACATTGCTAGGGACTAGCAATATCTTAGTGTGGGGGATTGATGAGTGTCTAAATACTCATCATTTTTGTACTAATTAAACTGCAAAAACATCTGAAAACACTCAGAAATGCATCAAAATGATAAAAATATCACAAATAAGTGTTTTATGTGTTTTAAATGAAAAAATATCAAAATCTGGTGAAAAACGTATCAAGTTTGCATAATTGGCAGTTTTAGTCCCCCAAGTTTCAAAAGTTGTCAAAAACAGTCCCTGGTAAAACAAAATAAAGAAAAATATCATTTTAAGTCCCTAGGGATTCTTAAGTTGTCAAAATTGGTCCTTGAGATTTAAAATTGCAAATTTACAACTTAGGTCCCTAAACTTTCAAAAATGTCAAGTTTGGTCCCTGGAAATTTGAAAATGTCAAAACTAGTCCTTGTACTATTGGAACTTGTCATTTTTGGTCCTTGTGACAACTTTGGAGAAATTACAGGTTTGGTCCCTCTAGTTTGGCAGAATTACAAGAAAGGTCCTTATCATTAATAAACCAAGCCTTGTCAAAATAGAATTGGACCCCTGCCATTATACATCTTTGACCCCCTGTCATTACCTGTTTTTGGACCCTTGGTCAAATCCCAGTCAAACCTTTCCCCTTTCCCTCCCACCTGTCTCTCCCACCACTTGACTGCAACAAGCCCTCTCCCATCACCTCATCCTCACCTTATCTCCTCAAACCTCCCCCCTCATCATCACAACACACCACAATTAATGCCACCCCCCTTAGTTGCTAGTTCAGAGCCCACAGGTCAAAACCAGCTTTTCCCACCAAATTGATCAAACGGCCAAAAATGGCTCTAGTAATCCAATGGTCCTAATTAAAGCTGGGATTTGCTCAGAGAGGTGAGAGAAAGTATTTTGGTGTATAAAAGAGGAAGAAGAAGCAAGATACAAGAAGTACTTAGTTTTTTAAATTTATGTATGTCGTTTTTTTCTTAAAATGTCTTAAGTAGCTTTTAAATTTGTAATTTCAAGTTTTATGGTATTGAAACTAAGTTGTTTAGTCATTGTAATTCATTTTGAGCCTTAATTCAAAGTTTCACTTAAGTTTCATATTTTCAGTTTACTGTTGCAAATGTTAGTTTCAAACTCTTGAATTCAAGCTTCCAATAGCTTATTTTTAAGTGCAAACAAGTTTACTTAAGCTTACTATAGCTTTTTGTAAGCTTGGAATTCAGTTTCAAGCAAATTTGTCACACGGTCAACAAAAGTCAACTGAGAAGGGTGTTGCAGAGCTTGGAAGGGGTTGGAATTGGCTTAGAATAGTAGTGTATGGTTCTGGTTTAAGCTACAATATAGGCAGGACAAGTTGTGAGTTTGATCTTATTCTCCATTTCATATTCAGTTTGCATAAGTGTTTGTATTGGAATCTGTAGTCATCAAGTATTTTAAACCTGTCTACTTAGTTGTAATTAGGATAATTGTAATCAGTGTAAGTGATAATATATACTAGATCAGTGGTTAGCCAGGTTAAAAGATAAAATCAGTTATTAAAGTAGTGTTTGGATCAGTAGGATTGTTTGAGATTGGGACTTGATTTGCAATTGACAATTGCATACTCATTCTCAAATAGGACTATTAGAATCATATTTGTCATCAAATTGTGTCTGCACACCTTAAAAGTCAAAATCATGTTTTAACTGTCTCAATTTCAAGACTGTTGGAATTTTCAAATATCAAAAGCTTGATTCATGTTTGGAAATCAGTAGCATAGCCTAATATAGTTTCATTTAACCATATAACATCAATATCAGTCCACAAATCAAGATTAAAGTTCATAAAAGTCAAAGTTATCAAAACTGTCAAAAAGTCAAAACTTGCAATTCTCAGTTTGCACCCAACTAGAGAGATTTTTCACAGGTTCATTATTGGTTCAAATCCAGTGAAACTTAGGGCTTAATAACTTCAACTGGTCTAGTTTCTTATTAGGATTTTTGTAGATTTTTAGAAATTTTTCTTATGCTCCAAATGAGCTTGTCAAACAGGGCTTATTTGCCCTGTTCACAACTCAGTGAATACTGAGTTTTCTCAGTATCTTGCAGGGCTTGTCAAAAGCTCCTCAGAGCTTCTCTTGGTCTGATATTTGGTTTAAAGGTTCTTAGCCAGGTCTACTTTAGGTCCCCACTTTTGGTTTTGAGTTTGGACTTATTTGAGTGCTTATTTTCCAGCTACAAAGTAGCCCATCAAAACTGTTTAAGCACTTGAGTCTTCAAATCATCAAAACTGAGTAGTTTGCATTTCAGAGGTTTAGAGCAGTTGTAATAAGTTGCTTTTGAGTAATTGTAGCATATTATAGGTTCTGTAACAGTTTGGTGCCCAGTTTGTACATTTGGCTTAAGCCAAGTGCTTATTTATAAGCAGTTTCCATTGCAGTTTCATTTTCTCCCACATAAGCCACTGATTTTATATTTTTCTTAGATTCAGCATATTAAATTAGACTTTTCCTGAATTTTTCATATTTTTCTAGGTCAGTTTACTATTTTTCTTAATTTAAAACAATTTTTAGACCATTTTAATTAGCTTTTAATACAATTAAATCAGAAAAAGTTCAAAAAAATAATTTTTCATTTTTCTTAGGTTAATATAAATATAAAAAGTAAAAAAATTATTTTTCCAGATTTTTCATAGTTTAATTTGTAATTTTTAGCAATTTAATTAGTTTTAAATAGATTTTAAATCATAGAAAATACAAAAATAATCAAAAAAATATAAAATTAGTTTTGAAAATTCTCTTTAGTTATTTTAGATTTTTCCAAGTCATAATTTCATTTTTCTAGCTTTATTTCATATTTTCTTGTATTTTAGGCTATTATTAAATAAGTAAAAATAGTTTTTAATTAATAATAATTAGATAAATAGTTTTAAAAATAATTTTCTTTTTCTCAAAATTTTCTCATATCATTAGGTTTGTAAAAATATCATTTTCATATTTTTAGGATTAATATTGCTTCAGTTTCACATTTTCTTTTGTACGTCACGTACTTTTTAAGTTAAATTTGTAATAAAAAACATCAGTTTAAAAATAGTGATAGCGTTTATTTAATATAGTTTATCTTTTTAATTTTCTTTAATTTGCATTTAAGCCCCTGTAGTTTGTATACTTTTTCTGTAGTTATAATAAATCAAAACTCTTTTCCGTTCAAATCCTCTCGATCACTATACGTTTGACTATTCTCGCACAGCTCGTTGGGACATAACGACCTGGGGAAACACTATACTCTCATGGACTTCATTGCATTTTTTTCCGGACTGTTTTAAGTTTCTTACGGTTAGCCATTCACAAGTGGCTAGCTTGCGTGATAAAACTTGACGGTTCGGGACGAATCAATGATCCATCATCAATCTCTCACACAAGTGATTCAATTCCAGATGAGGTTAATAACAATGAGATTAATCTGGAGGGAGATATTCTTCGTGAGATGAAAAAACTGCTTTGATAAAGGTCTTGAAGTCACACAAGCAAGCAATTGCTTGGAAACTCTCCGACATTAAGGGTATCAACCCTGAGTTTTGTACTCACAAAATCTTGATGGAGGATGACTTCAAACTAGCAGTTCAACATCAGAGAAGGGTGAATCCTAAGATTCATGATGTTATTAAACAAGAGGTTCTTAAACTTCTTGATGCAGGATTAATTTACCCGATCTCTGATAGTCCTTGGGTTAGCCCAATTTACTGTGGTCCTAAAAAGGGTGGCATTACTGTTGTCACAAATGAAAATAACGAGTTAATTCCAACTCGGCTGGTAACGGGATGGCGTGTTTGCATTGACTATCGTAAGTTGAATGACGCCACCCGAAAAGACCATTTTCCTCTACCCTTCATGGACCAAATGCTTGAGAGATTAGCAGGGAACGAATACTATTGTTTCTTAGATGGTTTCTCGGGTTATTTTCAGATCCCCATTGATCCACAGGATCAAGAAAAAACCACATTCACCTGCCCATATGGAACTTTTGCCTACAGACGTATGCCTTTTGGCCTATGTAATGCTCCTGGCACGTTCCAACGATGTATGATGGCCATATTCCACGACATGATCGGGGAAACAATGGAGGTGTTTATGGATGACTTCTCGGTCATTGGGGACTCATTTCAAACATGTCTCTCCCATTTAGAAAAAAATGCTAAAACGGTGTGAAGACACCAATCTTTGTCTAAATTGGGAGAAGAGCCACTTTATGGTCAAAGAAGGCATTTTCCTAGGCCATAAGATTTCAAAAAACGGGATTGAGGTCGATAGAGCAAAAGTCGATGTTATTGCTAAATTGCCTCATCCTACCACCGTCAAAGGTATTAGGAGTTTTTTAGGTCATGCCAGTTTTTATCGCAGATTCATACAAGATTTTTCTAAAATCGCTCGGCCTATGACCCATCTTCTTGAAAAAGATGCTCCTTTTATCTTCTCACCTGAGTGCATCGAAGCTTTTGAAACATTAAAGAAAAAGCTTACTGAGGCACCCATTCTCGTTGCTCCCGACTGGGATTTACCCTTTGAGCTCATGTACGATGCAAGTGATTTTGCTATCGGTGCAGTCCTGGGGCAACGTAGAACCAAGCATTTTCAGCATATCCACTACGCGAGTAAGACTATGACCGAGGCTCAAACCCATTACACCACCACAGAAAAAGAGCTACTAGCCGTGGTGTATGCGTTTGAGAAGTTTCGGCCGTACTTAATCTTGACCAAATGTGTGGTGTATACGGATCACTCGGCTCTCAAATATCTCTTTGCAAAACAAGATGCAAAACCGAGATTGCTCCGTTGGGTTCTCCTCCTACAAGAAGTTGATATCATCATACATGATAAAAAAGCAGCTGAGAACCTGGCTGCTGATCATCTGTCCCGTCTAGAAAACCCTCACCAAGATGTTTTCGAGAAAAAGGAAATAAATGAAACATTTCCTCTTGAGACACTCAATGCGGTTACTTTTCGTGGAAACTCTACTACCCCATGGTTTGCTGACTTCGCAAATTACCATGCGGGTAACTTCATAGTGAAAGGAATGTCGACCCAACAGAAGAACAAATTCTTCCAGGATGTTAAACATTACTTCTGGGACGACCCCTACTTATTCAAAATCTGTGCGGATCAAGTCATCCGACGGTGTGTTTATGGACAGGAAGCTATGGACATTCTCAAAGCTTGCCATGCTGGACCCACCAGGGGCCATCATAGTCCAAACTACACGGCCATAAAGGTGTTTGATTCCGGGTTTTATTGGCCCACTATTTATAAGGATGCCCATGAATTTGTCAAAACCTGTGACGCTTGTCAACGTCACGGAAATATCTCTCAAAGAAATGAAATGCCGCAAAACGCCATTCAAGTGTGTGAGATCTTTGACATCTGGGGCATTGACTTTATGGGGCCATTTCCATCATCTCGAGGAAACAAATACATACTTGTGGCCGTTGACTATTTGTCAAAATGGGTTGAAGCGAAAGCTTTACCTACCAACGATGCCCGAGTTGTTGTGAAATTCTTAAAATCTCTTTTTGCTAGGTTTGGAACTCCACGAGCTATAATCAGTGATCGTGGTACGCATTTCTGCAATGACCAGTTTGATAGAGTCATGCAAAAGTATGGTGTAACTCACCGTCTCTCTACTGCATACCACCCCCAAACAAGTGGGCAAGTGGAAGTTTCTAACCGAGGTATTAAAAGAATTCTGGAAAGGACAGTAGGCGAAAACCGTGCCTCTTGGTCGGATAAGCTAGATGACGCACTCTGGGCCTTCCGTACAACTTATAAAACACCAATCGGGTTTACTCTGTGAAAACGTAGAGGGGGGGGGGGGTGAATACGTTACCGTTTAAAATCGTTAGATCTTTTGTATCAAATCACTTATGAAGCTTGTTATTATATGAAAGTATCAATTATTGTTTATGACTAATATAAAGCATACTAAACCAAGTTGTCACACAATCATCATCATCAAACCACATCATAAGCAATTATAAAGGTAAAGAGATAAAGAAAGGAAAGTGCAAACCGAACACGAGGATTTATAGTGGTTCGGTCACGGATCTCCTCTCCGCCCTACTCCACTCCCCGAGTACCCAACTCGAGAGTTACTTCACTAAATCAACAAGCTCCCTTCTCGGCGGAGAAAACCTTTCAATCGTCGCTTACACTTTTTCCGGTACAAAGCTAAATACCGGGTTCTAGTTCGAGGTAGAACCAACCTAACATCGCCTATACAATATTTCCGACACTAAGCTAGATGTCGAGTTCTTTTCAAGGGTACAACCACTCCCACTATGTTTTATGGCCCAACATAACAAACCTTGTGTTTTATGGTACAAACACATAAACCATCTAATCTAGTTTGGTGAAAGTGTTGTGATGATGCAATGATGTTTACAGTGATGATCCATGACATAAATGTCTAATGGATATGAATGACTAATCTAAATGATCTTCTTAAATAAGAAGTCTTCAATCAATGAGGATATCAAGAGATCTTGAATCTTCATATGTTGATATGCTTTGGTGAATGAGGATGGCTAGATCTCCAAGCTTTCCTTGGTTGATCAAAATGTATAGTATGCTTACAACAAAGATGAATGTTAGAAGCATTATGATCATGTGATGATGAGGGTGATTAATGTATGTTATTACATGGTTATCTATAGATCTAAAAGATGAAAGAAAGATAGAAAGAATGTGTGTTTGAAGGGATGATTGAAATGAGAAGACAATGAGCTCTATTTATAGCCAAAAATGTAATCTAAAAAATAATACTTTATTAGATTTGATATCTTAGAATATCTTTCAAGATCTTGCAAATCTAACCAAATATTGACCAAATCTTCCAAAGATATGATGATGCATGAAGTGATGTAAAATTGTATTTACATTTAGATTAAAATGTTCATGAAAATAAACTTGTAAAATGTATTATGTAACTAGTTTATAAAAAGTCTAATTGCCTTTTATAAAATAAAATATCTAGTTAGGTGCTTGACAAAATAATATATATTTTGTCAAGTGTAAGTAAACTTTAGTATTTGTATTAATATTATAGTTAATTTACTTGTACAAATAAAAGTATATATTTGTTAGACATTTTACAAAATACTTGTGAATGCAAAATGTAAAATGAGGTTCGAAATAGAATGATTAACCTATTAAAATACTTAGTGACTCTAAACGTATTTTAAACATTCTAAATGATTTGTTAATGGGTTTGATCATAATGCCACATAACAAACATGTACGAACCTGTGTTGTAACATACGAGGACTTGAGACATCGAGAGGTGTTGAATGTATGTTGAGACAAATGTAATTACAAGTAACTTGTACATTTTACGTTATGTATTACAAGTTACATGTTTGTCATCAATCAAAACAAACGAGACTGTATAGATTAAATATCGTAATATTTGCACTAACAATCTCCCCCTTTTTGATGATGACAAAGATATGTAAACGTAATAGAAAGTAAGATGTAAAAAAGTTACTTGTATCCTTACTACCTTTACATTACCTTCTCCGTTTACACTCTTCTCCCCCTTTTGTCGAAACAAAAAGGGCGTGTCCTTGGAGTTTAACTTAATTTCTCCCCAAAAAGGCGAGGTTACATCATCCCTAGCGAAGTTAAATCGTCTACTTCAATCCGTCCCTTGTTTGGTAGCGGATCCATGGATCAAATAAAGAGGCTTAACCTACATCAAGGTTAGTTTTATGCAACAAAAATTATGAGAAATATATGAAAAAGAAAAAGGCATAGCAATGTTAGCCTATTTTCTCCACTTTTTATCGAAGCACAAATGCTTGTTGAAAAGTGAGAATGATGCTAAATGCGTGCATGCTCCCCCTTGATGGTTGCTCCCCCTTGTTTGAGGCGTCAGGGTATGATTAAAAACCTACAAAACAAATATTAGTGCAAAACTATATTCGTCATTGGACGAGTAAGTGATATACAACAAAGTGTGTATAAGATGCATTCAGTAAATTCTTGACGGAAGCTCCCCTTGCTCTAGGGCGTCAAGATGAACCTTCAAAATAAATATTAGTATAATAGAAGCTTTGTCTTTAGACAAATATGTCATATACAACCAAGTGTATAGACGATGCAATATGATTGCTTAAAGGATATTCCTCCTTGTTCGAGGGTGTCAAGAAGCACCTAAAATAAGAAAAATAATTGATGCAAACTTCATCCTTAGATGAGTAAGTAATATACAATCGAGTGTATATGATGATGAACCTACAATGAAAAACATTAGTGCAATATATTTCATCTTTTTCACAAAGAAAAATAAGATGTATATATGTGATAAATGATATAATCAAAGATCTCATGAAGTGTAGTCTCCTAATTTCAATCATAAGAAAAGTGAGAATATAATATGATAAAAGCCTACAAAATAGTTCCTAGAAAGAAGATATGGAGTCTCCCACCGGGTGTGCCACTAGTGGTGCTAGTGTTGGTGTCGGTTTACTAGTAGGATTCATGTGGTGATGGTAGATGAATCGAGATTTACAAAAGTAATTTTTCGCTAATCCATGTTGGTGATGATTAGTGAAAGTGGTGATGGAAGGTGGTGGTGATTAGGTAGGAAGCTATTAAGGAGTTAGAAACTCGTATGTATAGCAAATATAAAAATATGGATTCATGCAATCCTTTCGTCGTGTCAAGTGACCAAAGCTAAGAGGAAAAAAATATGAATGGACATTGCATTTCAATGATGCATAAGGGTTATGATTTGAATGATTTATTGATGCTAACAACCTATTGTTTTGAGCAAGTTCTCATATGCTTCAACCCAAGAGTAATCAATAATGCGTTCTATCTAAGAGTATTATAATGAAGATACCAAAAAATATAAAAGTGATAACATGAAGATAAATTCGTTCATTGATTGACACGAATTATAAAGATGACCTATTCTAGGTGACAATGGGAAATGTAGTATTAGCATGGTATTGACCGTCATGGATGATTATCACATTGAAAAGAAGTGAAGACAATATGAAAAATACTAATAATAATAATGAGTACCTATATGAGGATGACATCATTTGAGAGTTGGATAGACCAACGTGTTGAAAAGGTGTTGGGAATGGCTGTTTTGATTAATATATCGTTTGCACTGACAATGACATGCATGATATGCGGGAAAAGGATAAGATCCTATGATGGTGTTCTAGATAGTGAAGTTGTAAGGTGCTAGTTTAAGGAAAATCCTATATGTGGAGATGAAGACGTTTTGTAAAAACACATGATGCGTTTTTCACTTGATGAGGTATTGGTGCAAACTTGTGATAAAAAGTTAAGAAGGTTGAACTAGTTGTGGTTTCGTGAACCGGTTTTAGCTAAGTGGTGTTTACCTATGTGTTGGTATTTTAGAGTCTAAGAGACATAAATTTTTGACAAAAGATAATTATGTGAATGGATTTCTCTCCCCCTTAATTAGTGGACATCCAACATAATGTGTAATGTATCAATTAAGGAATGACAACAAAGTGTTTAGGAGGTTATTCGGGTTAACGAAAAAGGTGAGCTTAGTGATGTTTTTCTGGATGATGGTTAGCATACAATGAACTTCATCCTTAAAGTCACGTACCTCTTCTTGATTAATACGAGATGATCGTATGATGAGGCATGTGGTTTCCTAATAGGAAGTGAAGAGGATTAGAGTATTGTTATAACTAGATAATGATGGAGATGATTTTTGGAAAGCGGAAGCAAAAATGAGATTTGGAAAGAGGTTGGTTGAAAGACAAAAATGCAAAGCCAACCCTCGAGAACTTAATTCTATATGCTTTTGAACTATATGCAAGTGTAGGGGTCCCATAAAGCATAATACTAATCTACGTAGCAATAAAGGGGATTATGCAAAATGAGCATATAAAAGTTAGAACCAAGTGAGATAACAAATAATTTGTTATCAACCTACAAAAAAAATTTGTTAGTGACAAAAGATGTTAACATGATAGAGATCAAATGATAACATATTATATAAGCAAAAACAACATATTGCACTTAGTAGACAAGAAATCACCACACAAGATAGCATCAAAACAATCATATTATGCAAGAATATGACTTTATTCAAGACATTTCATTATGAGATTGTTTTGTCGTTAGACTTAGACACTTAAGCATACTTGGATATACAATAATCTATGTGATTAATTTGTAAGATAAAAAGGCTTCTAAAAGTTAGTCATACCAAAAGCACTTTGACAGATTATATGTGCACACGTAGCAAACAAATAGTGTGACAAGAAGCAAAAGAAACAAGATGAAAGATTCATGCAAGCCATGTTTAAGACATAACAATTTGGAGCATGTATCATTTGGATCGTACTACACATAGATGTAATGAATGCCAACTAATAGCTTTCAAACACAAATATATCATATCAAAACTTATCACGTATCAAAATGGCATATTATGAGTTCATAAGTAACATGTTAATCATGCTAAAATTAATTCAAAAGTAAGTATCATGCAAATAAAGTTTAGGTTTAAACGTTTAGTAGCATGAAACAAGAATACAAGCTTTATAAAGATAAAACCGTACTAAGGTTTACACATCTGACTTGTTATCAAACACTAAGATAATGTCAAATCAACTTATCGTATTAAACAAGAACATGTAATCAACACATGTAAGTACAATGCAAGTGGTTTTACTAAGGTTTACACATTTGACTAGTTATCAAACACTAAGAGAATGTCAAATTAACTTATCGTATTAAACAAGAACATGTAATCAACACATGTAAGTACAATGCAAGTGGTTTTACTAAGGTTTACACATTTGACTAGTTATCAAACACTAAGATAATGTCAAATCAACTTATCGTATCAAACAAGAACATATAATCAACACATGTAAGTGCAATGCAAGTAGTTTTAAAAGAAAAGTCATATATACTACTTGTTTGATTAGTATTCCTAAGGCGAGGCAAACTATCAATGTTTTAACACTTACTTTAGGCAAGTATAGGAATACAAAATTTTCAAGTTGGAGAATGAATATGAGACTATTACTAGCGGTGCTCAATTAAGGCTAAACACGACCATTTTTACGGGTGATTCCACATACCCAACTTCTCTCCAGGAAGCAATTCAACCGTTAGGTCAAATTGAGTTTCTAGTGCAATAGGTTCTCCAGTAGTCATTCTCATGTTAGAAAGATGGGAACTCCAACTTTTGCATATTAAAGTGCATAAAAGATGATAGTTTACCAATACTTGGCTTAATGTAACTTAACTAATATGCAATATAACTAAGGTGATGAAGACGTCACGTTATACACATGAATTTTAACAATGGTGTGTTTGATAAACAATGTGTTTTAATCTTGTGTTTAGAATCTAAAGTTGTTCAAATTATACAGCTAATTGTATGATCTAATGAATGACATCTTTTATGTTGAGTTGAAGTGTGTAATTTAAATGTGAATTGATCATCTAAGACTAGAGAATATGTTAAACTAATAACGTTCTCAAGAAAGCTCTTTGGTATTTTATTTAACAATAATCTAAGTGAGGTTACCAACTTCAATAGATCTTGTGTATGCTCTAAAGATGTGTAGTTTTAACCTTGGATGTGTACTCGGTTTGAGCAAGGTTAGGTTATGATGTACGTTTGAAAGGAAATAGATACAAATAGTATCTTTCAACAAATGAGATTATCCCATGGGATAAAGTTATCATGCTTATGAAAACAAGTATGACAAGATGAATTAGATATGCTAGTTCATAGAACTTGTAGATGTTTGTTTCAAGATCATTTAGCCAATGAGGTGTAATGAAATCTCTTGTAACACAACTATTTATGTCGCAAGAATGATGCATAGGATATACAATATCCTTTTAACAAGATGAAATCTTAACGCATGAATCTTAGTCATAATGTTCTTCAAAACATCATGTTTTCCTAAATGAAGATATGAAGCCAAAGTGTTTGAATCGGATAGTCCCATCTAAATAAACTTGGTCTCAAGATTATATTCACTAGATGATGACAAGAGGAATTCACTCGAGTTTCTTATGTATACTCCTCAAAAGTCATTGTTGCTTGGGGTGTACGATGTTGGCTTTGAGATTGTATTTTAACATATGTTGTTAAAATGTTGATTTGAGGTTTAACGAAATTTATGCAGAAGTTTAACGACGAAGTATTACTAATACTTTGATAATTTGTGAAGGTAGTACTACTTATACCTAGTGGAAATTGACAACAATTACCAAGAGCACCATGCTTATTTGATAGTTGAGGTTCTAGCCATAATGAATTATCTAAGTCCTTATATGTTGGAAAGGATGTTTGAGTTTGTTCAAATATGCATTTGATTCAGTACAAGTGTTGGACACAAGGGCTTTTTGAGCAATACACTCAATGAATTCAAATGATGGTAAGGATGGTGGATTGGTTGATCTAGGTGGTAGGTCTTCTAGTGTCTAAATAAGGATGTGGTGATGTAGGGGTTTGTTGTGCTATGGGAGTACTTAGGTTGAATATTTGTCCATAGATGTTGAACACAAAAAATACGGATACTAATTCTTATGGTTCATTGGTTGCTACAACTAGTGGGTGAAGTGCTTGAAGTTTTGGTCATGTCTATGAAGCTTAGGGGCTGAGGTATAGGTTCATCTTGAAAGGGCACGTTTGGTTTAAAGGATGCTCTTGGAAGTTCATGAGCAACACGCTTAATGGTGCCAAAAGATGGAAGAGGGATAGTAGGTGTCAAAGAGGGATAAGTGCCACAGTGGGTTGTTTGTTTTGGATAAGTGTTTGATTCATTTTAGGATTAGTGTTTTAACATGTGTTGTTAAAATACTTGGGTGTTGATTTTTCGGATATGACTTTTAATGACTACAATCGTAAGTCGCATATACTTAAATATTTCGGATGAAATACTTAAGTTGTCAATCCTACCTTGTTGATACTATGGAGCTTAGATTGCACTCGAGGATAGCAAGACTCTTTAACATACATGTGAGTTATGACTCGATGTAAATGCTTATCGTCTTGGAGGATGACACATTATTTTCATGTTAACCAGGTGAGGCAATACATGTAGATACAAAACAATATCTATAGTCATATGTTAGACTTGTGTATGATATCTTTGCAAATAATGAGTCCAGGTTTATTAGTCTTGGTAAGTCATCTAAGTCATCCGCAAACGGGTGAGGAGATGTTGGTGGTGTTGCACAAAGGTTTGATAGGTACAAGCTTTGGAGACTTTGGTAGTGAAGTTGTTTTGGATAATGGTGGGTGATTTTGGTGGTGGAGTTGGAGTACTCAAGTTTAGAAAGTTCACATCTTGAATGGGTGATGAGATGTTGAGAGGTAATGAGTCTGAGGATGAAGAGCTCAAGTTAATGAAGCTACAAGATCGAATGCTAATCCTAGTGGTTTTCTTAAGTGGCTTATTTGAGGTTAAGGATTTAGTCATTTTGACTTTGCTTTAAGAAATGCTAAGCTTGAGGAAAAGTAACAGTGAAGGTGTGAAAATGATCATCTTGAATGTGTCGATTTATGGAACTAAGGATTCATGGATTTGATGTTAATCCATACAAAGATGGTAGTTTCTAATGAGATGGAAGTGTCTAAAATCATGTCAAACATCCTAAGTTAATCCATTGAGGATGTGTTGAGTGAGGTATGAAAGATATGTATTAACAACTATCCTAGAAACGAAGTTTGGTAAATTAGATTGCGGGATTTAGTAAAATTCAATAACTTACCTGTAGGATCCACGGCACCATTTCTTTACACAGGCGGAGCCCTTAAATTGGTGCCGCCTGGTCCGTCTGTACAGGTATGGCGGTACCAAAATGCATAACAGACGGTACCAACATTTTGGTGCCGTCTGATCCGTGGACACCAGAAAAGTTCACAGACCCATTTTTTTGGTGTCGGGGAGTTTTCCGAAACCTGAACTTTTGCTTAAAATATGTGACATTAATTACTTCTAGTTAGGAAAAGTCGATAACACATATACAAACATAGTGGAGCATAGACTTTGACCAAGGGCTAACGATTTTCACATAAAAGTGAAAATGGGTAAAATTTGATAACACACTTGTGCTATCCACCTGCATAAACCGGTTAGCATACAACATTGTTTTAAATTATATTATCATCCTACAAAGTAAAAACAAATAAATTACATCATACAACATTGTTTTTGTCCTTGTACCAAACACTCTCTTAAAACCTCTATTTTTAAAATTACTTGACTAACTTACTTAGTACTTATTGCTAAGCGAGTCATGACATTTCATAAGTTATGCGAGATGTTAGTATAACCTATGCAAAGTAAGTGATCTAAGTCTATAAGTGATGGTAAAACAATTTTCCAACTAAGTGCACAAAATCTAGCAAATGTCCTATTGTGCATAAACAAGAAATCGTCAAGCAAGCGAATAAATAACATGGCAAGATTGACATTATATTATGCAAACAAACAAGTGTAAACAACAATTTGAAAATAAGCAAGCAACATATATGCAAACAACATAAACAAGTGGTCATTTAACATAGCATAACAAAAAACACTTTTCGTCATTTTGCGTTTAAGAATGACGATGTATACCAAGCTTAATTAGTTTCCTTTAAACATATTACCAAATTATTTAGTTTCAAAATAAATTGTATCCAAGTTTCAAGAATACCAACTTAAATTACTTGATTCAAAAAATTTGAGTTTTTATGTTAAAGCGAAACTTAATATCTTAGATATACGGTAGTATTTGGTCTATTTCACCTATTTAAAATTTGACTCAGGCCATGAGAGTATTTTTAAATGAAAGTAGACTCAATTCCCTTTAAAATGATAGGTGGTTCGACTCCTACGGACTTACGGTTAATAAGTTATGAATTTTTTAAGTTGGCCAAAAAACTGCGTACTGTGCAGACCAAGGAACCAAAAGTTTACAAGCAAGGAGCCCTTTTTTTGGTTCCGCCCAGTCCGTGGTCTTCACAGAAAGTTGAAAAATGTACTTACTCATGGCGAAAAAGTGTAGGACTTACTAGATTTGATAGAAAAAATATAATACACATATTTTGTTTATTATTTTTACTAATGTGACTTATCTAAACATTTAACAACAAAATTTCTAAGTATAATTAGCAAAACATTTTTCATATTATATTTCGCTTCAATGGTAATTTGATACATGGATCGTGCTCCATTTTAAAAACCATTTGTTTTGAAAATAAGAGCTACGAGGCTCTGGTACCAATTGTGAAAACGTAGAGGGGGGGGGGGGGGGGGGTGAATACGTTACCGTTTAAAATCGTTAGATCTTTTGTATCAAATCACTTATGAAGCTTGTTATTATATGACAGTATCAATTATTGTTTATGACTAATATAAAGCATACTAAACCAAGTTGTCACACAATCATCATCATCAAACCACATCATAAGCAATTATAAAGGTAAAGAGATAAAGAAAGGAAAGTGCAAACCGAACACGAGGATTTATAGTGGTTCGGTCACGGATCTCCTCTCCGCCCTACTCCACTCCCCGAGTACCCAACTCGAGAGTTACTTCACTAAATCAACAAGCTCCCTTCTCGGCGGAGAAAACCTTTCAATCGTCGCTTACACTTTTTTCGGTACAAAGCTAAATACCGGGTTCTAGTTCGAGGTAGAACCAACCTAACATCGCCTATACAATATTTCCGACACTAAGCTAGATGTCGAGTTCTTTTCAAGGGTACAACCACTCCCACTATGTTTTATGGCCCAACATAACAAACCTTGTGTTTTATGGTACAAACACATAAACCATCTAATCTAGTTTGGTGAAAGTGTTGTGATGATGCAATGATGTTTACAATGATGATCCATGACATAAATGTCTAATGGATATGAATGACTAATCTAAATGATCTTCTTAAATAAGAAGTCTTCAATCAATGAGGATATCAAGAGATCTTGAATCTTCATATGTTGATATGCTTTGGTGAATGA
Source organism: Chrysanthemum seticuspe (assembly GCA_019973895.1). Taxonomy (NCBI): domain Eukaryota; kingdom Viridiplantae; phylum Streptophyta; class Magnoliopsida; order Asterales; family Asteraceae; genus Chrysanthemum; species Chrysanthemum seticuspe. Next base: position 146,249,808 of record BPTQ01000007.1, read on the forward strand.
GGATGGCTAGATCTCCAAGCTTTCCTTGGTTGATCAAAATGTATAGTATGCTTACAACAAAGATGAATGTTAGAAGCATTATGATCATGTGATGATGAGGGTGATTAATGTATGTTATTACATGGTTATCTATAGATCTAAAAGATGAAAGAAAGATAGAAAGAATGTGTGTTTGAAGGGATGATTGAAATGAGAAGACAATGAGCTCTATTTATAGCCAAAAATGTAATCTAAAAAATAATACTTTATTAGATTTGATATCTTATAATATCTTTCAAGATCTTGAAAATCTAACCAAATATTGACCAAATCTTCCAAAGATATGATGATGCATGAAGTGATGTAAAATTGTATTTACATTTAGATTAAAATGTTCATGAAAATAAACTTGTAAAATGTATTATGTAACTAGTTTATAAAAAGTCTAATTGCCTTTTATAAAATAAAATATCTAGTTAGGTGCTTGACAAAATAATATATATTTTGTCAAGTGTAAGTAAACTTTAGTATTTGTATTAATATTATAGTTAATTTACTTGTACAAATAAAAGTATATATTTGTTAGACATTTTACAAAATACTTGTGAATGCAAAATGTAAAATGAGGTTCGAAATAGAATGATTAACCTATTAAAATACTTAGTGACTCTAAACGTATTTTAAACATTCTAAATGATTTGTTAATGGGTTTGATCATAATGCCACATAACAAACATGTACGAACCTGTGTTGTAACATACGAGGACTTGAGACATCGAGAGGTGTTGAATGTATGTTGAGACAAATGTAATTACAAGTAACTTGTACATTTTACGTTATGTATTACAAGTTACATGTTTGTCATCAATCAAAACAAACGAGACTGTATAGATTAAATATCGTAATATTTGCACTAACATACTCCATACAAGCTAGTGTACGAAAAGGCATGTCATCTGCCGATTGAGCTTGAGCACAAAGCATACTGGGCTTTGAAACATGCCAACTTCGATATTCAGACAGCTGGTGATCACAGAAAAGTTCAAATAAATGAATTAAATGAACTTCGTGATCAAGCATACGAGAACTCTTTGATCTACAAAGAAAAGACAAATAAGTTTCATGACTCCAAAATCAAGAACCGCGTTTTCAACGTCGGTGATCGAGTCCTTCTTTTCAATTCAAGATTGAAGATTTTCTCAGGAAAACTAAAATCCCGCTGGTCTGGACCATTCACCATCACTAAAGTATTTCCTTATGGAACCATTGAGTTATCTCAAACCGATGGTCCAAATTTTAAAGTGAATGGTCATCGGTTGAAGCACTATATTGGAGAGGACATTCCACCTGTGGTTGTCCCGGATCTACAAACATTCCCCATGAACAAATGAATGCGGGGATCGAGTCAAGCTAGCGACTCGGTAATCAAAAATAGTAGCACGCCATATGGGTTTTCACTCATATTTCTGACTTCTTTCTACTTTCTACCACCCTAGTGTGGGGGAGTTGCCCCCCGCTGTTGTATATAAGTTGTCATAAAAAAAATGTGTATATATCAAAAATAAAATAATGGCCGTAGTATTTCCCTTTTACGTTCTATGTTTCGGCATAACAGCCGGTATTTTGAATATTGAGGGCAATATTCATTTCTAGTGTGGGGGGGAATTCTCACGAATTTTATCATGTAATTATACCACCCAATTCCCCCATTTTTGGCCAATTTTTTTTTGGAGTAAGTGTTTTGCACTTACTCAGCTTACGGTTATCAGTCCGCCATGTCTAATAAACAAAAGGATTGGCTAATCCAGGAGCAAACGGCTCTTGGTAAAGATATCTCAAATCCGTTGACGGCTTGCAATTTGCCCAAAATTGTATGGTGTTCAGCTCACCATATCTTTAATTAGTGAAGAGTTGGCTAGCCTGCAAGTTTATGGCTTGTGGTAAAGGCAGTTGGAAAGCCATAATTGGTAATCGACTCACCAAAGATATTTTATCTAAGAGTTGGCTAGTCCAGAAGCAAACGGCTTCTGGTAAAGACAAATCAAAACCGTTGAAAGCTGGTGATTTGCTCAAAATCATTTGGTTATCATTGTACCAAGGTTCTTACTTGAACTGAAACAATTGGCTACTCCAGAAGTAATGGCTTTTGGTAAAGAGATGAAATCCATTAAGTTTTCTCAAAAGATTGCTAGGGACTAGCAATATCTTAGTGTGGGGGATTGATGAGTATGCAAATACTCATCATTTTTGTACCTTTTAGACTGCCAAAAACATCCAAAAACACCCGTCAAAGCATCAAAATGATAAAAATATCACAAATAAGTGTTTTATGTGTTTCAAATGCAAAAATACCAAAATCAGGTGAAAAACGTATCAAGTTTGCATAATTGGCAGTTTTAGTCCCCCAAGTTTCAAAAGTTGTCAAAACCAGTCCCTGGTAAATCAAAATAAAGCAAAATATCATTTAAGGTCCATTGGATTCAAAAATTGTCAAAATAAACCCTTCAAAGTTTAAAAATTACAAAATGACAACTTTGGTCCCTCAACTTTGAAAAGTGTCAAAAATGGTCCTTGGGTTATTTAAAAATGGAAATTTATCAAATATTATCCTTGTACTATTCATAAATGGCAAAATTGGTCCTTGTGGTGTACTTTTGGAAAATTTACATGTTTGGTCCCTCAAGTTTCAAAATTGGCAAAAATTACCCTTGGACGTTTAAAATTGGAAAATTAACATTTATGGTCCTTTGGTAAAAGAAACTTTGCAAGTTTGGCCCTTGGAATAACTTTGGAATATTGGCAGGTCCAGCCCCTCATAAATCAGGAAATTACATGAATGGTCCTTGTGTTAATAAGTTTAAACCAACCGGACCCTATATTAAATCCAAATCCAACCCAATACCCAGCTGGCCCAATACCAAGCCCAAACCCACGGTTTAAAAAATATAATACCGCCGCTACTGTTCATCTCCCTCACCCACGCCTGCAACCCAAAACCAGGTGGTTTTTACCACCACCTCACCACCTTTCCACCTCACCTATCTACTCTCCAGCTCATCCCCCCTCCTCTTGTATACCCACTAAGCATTTAATGCTTCCCCACCATCAAACACTCTATCCTCACTCATAACCCCTGGTTTTGCTGCCACCTCAACCCCAGCCCCATACCTACTATCTAAATTGCCCCCCTCCACCTCCACAACACACCAAGGTTCCTTAATTGCTCTAAAACTGCCCCTAGCCACGTGTTATCATTTTGGCGCCAAAAACAGTTTAAACGGCTAGGATGAATTCAGAGCAGCCAATGGCCAAGATTGCAAGTGGGATATGTTCAGAATCAAGTGGGAAGTCCAAAAAGTCTATAAAGAAAGCAGGAGAAGCAGAGGAGAAGATATCTAGTTTTATTTTTAGTTAATGTATGTCGTTTTAGAGTAATTTAAAATTCCAGTGTATGTTTAAGCTTTCAAGTATTTATTTAAGTAATCTCAGTGTATTGTGAATCTTTTTCAGTCATCAATTTTAAGTTTCAGTTTAATATTCAGTTTATGCAAATTTTAAGCTTAAATTTTCAATATGTTTTAAATGTTGTTATTAGATGTTGTTAAGGACTTATAAGCTCATGTAAGCTCCTAGAAAGCTTCTGAAAGCTTTTAGAAACCTTAAAACTTTGTTTAGTATCAAAAAGAAAAAAATACCAAAAATACAAAAAAATTAGTTATAAATCAAAAATCAATCAAGAAGATGATCACAGCTGGAGCAGGGTAAATTTTGGATTGCCCTTGGTTTAGTGCTTCTTGGGAAGCTATAGGTTGTGTTCTTGGCTCTTGGTTCTCTGTTTTGTGCTTGGACACAATTTGTAAGCAATTTCTTAAAAATTTGCATTTTCTAGTTTAAGTGTTTAAAGTGTGTTAATTTTAGCTTAATCCTTTTTCATTATAGTTAATTTAAGTTAATCACTAGATTTATTGGTTTAAGAATTTGTCTTAGTGCTTAAAGCTTCAAACCAGTCTTTTAAAGGGTTGTTTGGATTTGCTTTGTTAACTGTGATAGAGGGTGTTCAAGACATTGTTCTTGTTTGTTGTTTGTCACACTTGGTCATAATAGCTCAGTAAAACAATAAAAACCAGTGCACATTTGTAAGAAAGTCAAGATAACCTTTGATCACACCTTGTTTAGTAACTGTGTAGATTTCATGTTCCATGATCATCTTTTTATGTTCATAAGTTGTTATTATTGATCAAACTAGTCTTAATTCACCTTATAACATCATAATCAGTAAGTAGATTTGATTCAAAGTTCATTTAAGTCAACTATTTAGTTTAACTTAAAAAGTCAAATTTTCAATTAATCAGTTTTTGAATAAAATATATAATTTTTTATAGGATTTAATATGGAGTTTCATGTTTTATGCTTTTAGGTTTACAAAATTTAGTTGCTCATCTTTATCACAGTAATTTTTATAATTTTTAGTTTGCTAGTTAAACTGCTTATTTCTTAGCTTATTTTAAACCCTTTTCTGAAAAAGTGCCCTGTGCACAGTTGAGTAGGCTTATTTCATGAGCTTATATCCTGTTCATTAGTAAGCTTTAGCTTGTGTAATTTGTTGTTTTCATAAGCCCATCTAGCTATCTCTTTATTGCAGTGCTTATTTTCACTTTTCTAGCTTATTTGATATAGCTGATACTAGCTTTTTGTTTGTCCCATTTCTCAGTATACACTGAGAACTCAGTGTATTACAAGCCTTTTCATAAGCTCTTCACAAGCTTATTAGTGGGCCCCATTGTGAGATTCTTGGCTTTTTGGGAACCTCAATAAGCCAGCTTCTTGTATCAAGGCTTATTTTTGGCTTTTGATCTTTTGCCCTTAGCTTAAATTGGCCTTAAAGATATGTGCAGGCCTGTTTGGTTGCTTGGTTAGTATAAGTGCTTATTAGCTTATTTTAAGCTTTTCAGTGTGTTTCTTTGTGCCTTTTAGCTTAATTTAAGTACCTTTAGCTTATTTTCATCTTAATTCACCTTTTGTTTCTTTTTGTTTAGCTTATTTGGCCACTTATTTTAGCTTGAAACATCAAAATAAGCCAAAAGCTTAAACTGTTAAGCTCTTAAGCTGCTTATTTTCAAGTTCCAAAAAGTTTGTCTTTGTAAAAGTTGCTTAATTTCAGTAGTATAATAGTTTTGTAAAAGAAAAATCACAAAAACATCATTTTAAAAATAGTAATAGCATTTATTTAATAGAAATTAGCTTTTTAAAATTTTCTTTTCAGCTTATTATTAAGCACTTTCTGTTTTTATAATTTTCTTAGCTTTCTGTCATCATAGGATAATTTTAGAAAAAATTTCAGAATTTTCTTAGTTTGTTTAGTATTTATTAGAATTTAAAATAGTTAAAAAGTATTAAATAATTAATAATAAATAGATAAAAAGTATAATAAATATATTTTAAGTTTTAAAATAAGTTTTATAATATTTTAGATTTTTCTAAGTTAAAAATTCATTTTTCTAGCTTTATTTCATATTTTATTATATTTTAGGGTATTATTAAATAGTTAAAAATAGTTTTTAATTAATAATAATTAAATAAATAGTCATAAAAATAATTTTAATTTTCCAATAATTTTCTTTTATTATTAGTATTGTAAAAATATCATTTTTATATCCATAGGTGTTTTATTCTTTTAAATTCACGTTTTATTTTGTACGTTTACGTAAAATTTAATAAACGTACGTGTTCACGTTTGTTTAATCTGATTGTTGGGCTTATAGTTCTATATCCAAATACAATTCCAATCAATCAGTAGTGTAATTATCCATCAAAATCCTTACAGATCATTATCCTTAGTGATCATTCTACGTCTGAACGTTTTCAAGCACCATTCAACCTGCGTGGGACTTAACGACCTAGGGAAACACTATACTCCTCTGGACTTAATTGCATTGGTTTTAGACTGTTTGAATTTTATTACGGTTGACCATTCACAAGTGGTTGACTTATGTAATAAACTTGACAGTTTGGAAGCGATCACACTGCTTGCACAAACCTTGGATACATTAAAAATTTTGTTTTACTCTGTACATTGCCTTTCATACTTGTAAAAATATAGTTTGACCAATTAAAAATCTTATCAGTGACTAGAAAAACCAAAGGATAAGCCATGGTTGACCTAAATTGCTCATAAGATGTTTTCTTTGGACTGAGATAATGCAACAGAGTATGAATCAAAAATCTCCATTGGGGACAAAAACCCTCTTTTTGAAAGTAGACTTTTTGTCAGTGGTATCATACCCCATAGATGATAAAGTATCATGAATTTCAGGCATATGTAATATGATGAGACCATTGAGATCACCCAATTGGAGCACTCTCCTCAAGGATGCCTCAGTAACATCAATAGTTACCCCATCCACAGTGGCTCTTAGAGCATCCACTGTTTCATGTGTATCTCCATTCTCAAGTGTTATGGACTGAGCAGAAGTCCAAAACTGTTTGATTTGAGAAATATAGATTGTGGGATTTAAAAGCAAAGCATACCTTATATGGGTGGTATGAAGAAAGTCCACAATCTGATGAAAAACAGGGCCACTCTTCTCATTAGACTTTTGTAGGTAGGCCACTAGGTTGTGCTCATCTGCAAATTTCAAAGGTGCCATAGAAACTTTTGATGAAAAACGATATTATGTCAGTAAGAATTGAAAGAGTAACTAGCCGATTGAGAGAGAAAGATATATAAGGTTAGGGTTTAGAATTAGTACGCAAGTAAAATTATCTTTAGAAAGTTATTAAAATATGGTAAGAAGATAATTCCCTTAAATAATGTTAACCATATATATATGACAATCAGTGGTTACTTTCAACGGCTAGTAAAAAATTAGTTACTGACACAATCAGTTGTAACGGCTAGAACAACAGTGGTAAAATAACACTGTCAGTGGAAACTGTGAACTAGCAGTGGTAATTTTTCACAAAAATTTCAAAGAGCAGTGGTAAATAAAATCAAGTAAAACTAGACTACTCTTATCATAGTTTTTAGCAAACTACCAGCTATCAACGGATTTGATATGTCTTTACCATGAGCCATTTGCTATGGACTAGCCAACTCTTAATCATAAATAATATGGTGAGTTGATAACCATATAGTTTTTGATAAACTATCAACCATAAACGGATTTGTCAAGTCTTTACCAGTAGCTGTTTGCTCTGGACTAGCTGATTCTTATGTGTATAAGACATGGTGAATCAATAACCATTTGTTGTGTATCTCAGATATACACCTTTTAAAATCAATTCCCACCAAACCTTGGTTATGTTGTTGTAAGACATAGAAATATCCAACTTGATATTAACCAAAGTTATCTTTAACCAACCCAAGTAAAATATCTTCCAAAGTCAACTTGATAATATCTATATTTACTCCTTAACCTACCAAAATAGGAAAAAGTAAATATTCTCATTAAATAACCTGTAGAAAACTAGAAGGGGGGTTGAATAGTTTACCAATTAAAAACTTTGTTTTGAAACTTATTGAAAGATCAATAGATATTGATCTTGAGTATGTTAATGAAATATGTAAGCAATGTGTAATAAGTAAATAAGGAAAGAGATGATCAAACCAAAACAAGTTGTTTATAGTGGTTCGGCCTACAAGGACTCTTTTTCCTTGCCCTACTCCACTCCCCGAGTCTCACAATCGAGATTTTAACTTCACTAGTCAACAAGCTCCTTTCACCGGCGGAGAAAACCTTTACACTTCGCTTACACTATTTTCGACACTAAGCTAGATGTCGAGTTCTTTCCAAGGGTACAACTACTCCCACACACAATGTATTTTGAGGACTAAAATACTAACCACTCACACTCACAAGATTATGATGGTTTGATACAACAATGAAATATGGATCAACACTAGATCATACAACACTAAACAAACAAGACTTCCAACTTCTCGTTGAAGCTTGAATATGACTTGATCTTCTTTGCTACAAAAGAGATCACTAATATGATATGAAACTGAGTTAGAAAGGTTAGAGAGAAGATATGTATGAGAGTATGTTAGCAAGGGATGAGAAACTACTTGGCTTGGCATTGCTATTTATAGCCAAAATGGACAGGAGCGTCCACGGACGGCGGACCCCTTAAAAGGGTTCCACCCGTGTATCATTTTGGTACCGCCGGTCTGACAGCCAAGATATCAAATCTTGCCAAAGTCAACTCTATCTAAGTGAGATTGTGCAAGATATGAAGAGTACAAATCTTCACAAAATATCTAATGGAATCTTCCAATGATTTCCATGATGTAATACATGATGTCAAATGTTGTATTACTATTTATAGAAGTATGCAAATGCTTAAGTAGTGTTTGGTTTTAAGAACCTAACACATTCTACAAACTACTATCATACATAATGATTAGAGTCATATAAAGATGTTACTAATCATAAATGTAAATGCTTGAATGATGAATATATTGTTTGAGAAAGCTTGTTTTAATATCTAATAAACTTGACAAGCTTTAAGCTTTTATAAATTAAATTTACTTTTGTCGTTAACAAAACTTAGGCAAAGATCAAAAATATAAATAACGTTTAATGACGATATTTGTATTAACAATCTCCCCCTTTTTGTTGAGGACAAAATATAAAATTTTTTTTATAAAAGAGACAAAGTTTGTACAAGAGTTATAAAAATATTAGTTTTAGAACTTGAAAGGAAATGATAATGCAAGTGTATGAAATTTGACTTTTTATGAAAGTCAAAGAATTCACTAGTTGATGAATGATGTTGACTTTTTCAGAAAGTCAAAGTATGCAGTTTGACTTTTTTAAGAAAAGTCAAGTATTATCAATGAGGGTTCATGTTTGACTTTTTAAAAAGTCAAATGTATGCAGTTTGACTTTTTCAGAAAAGTCAAATATAAATAATTTCAAAGTTCTATATTTTCTCCCCCTTTTTGTCTCAACAAAAAGAAGAGGCTATGCGGAAGGTAATGAGCCCGAGCTACTATCTCCCCCTTGTTCAAAGCTCCCCCTAAATTGGGTGCTTTAATGGGAGGATACATGGATTGTGAAAATAAAGCTACAAAAAAATTGTTAGTAATAATGATCATTCACAAGCATTTCCAAACATTATGTAATGACACCAACAATATAATAAACAACATTCATTAGTTAAAATTTTTCATGAGTAAAGATCATGAAAATAGAACACAATGATGTGTTTTTAGTACAAGAAATAAAAATTATCCTAAGAAAGTAAACAAAAGAAAGACTATTCTAAAACCATCCTAAAGTGATGGTGGATGGGAAAGAGCATTGATACGCTCAAGGATGTGGTTGAGGATGAACCTCATTTCTTCTTGGAAGTCATGGACCATAACCCGGGTCCGTTCCACGGTTTGGCCCGTTTGCTCACAAGTTGAGCAACCATGCCTTGGAGGGTAGAAAGTTTGGGGAGGTTGTGGTGGTGGAATGGTGGATGTGTTGGTGGTGTTGGGAATGTTTGGAGTGGTCATGATGGATGCAAGCAAAGCATTTTGCATTTGCATTGTCTCACTTAAGTGAGAATCCACCATGCCTTTGAATTGGTGGAGGTTGTGGAGTTCGGCTTGAATCTCCTCTCTAGTGGGATTGTCATCCCACATGCACTCCAGAATGTCCTCAATATGAGGGGACATTGATGATGGAAGTGGATGATCCCCGTATAAAGGACCATGAATGTCCTTGTGAATGGGGTGGAAAAGGAGAGGTTTTGGCCCTAATGGGGCATTTGGTCAATGGATGACCGAGGTGACTCATGAGCGATTCACTCAATTGTGCCAAAGGATGGCAATGGTGGTGGATGACTTGGCCTAGGAGGCAAGTCTTCCAAGTCCTCTAGGAAAGGATTTGGTGATGTTGGTGGAGTTGAAAATAACTCCATTGGAGTGAGAGTGGGAGACCTTGGTGAAGGTGGTGTGGGGGTTTTGGATGTTTGGATGGGTGCCAGTGGAGGTGAAGTAGGTGTTTTTGTTGGTGGTGGAGTGGTGATCACAATGTGTGATGAAGTGGGTGTAGCTAAGGTAAGATGTGTATCATCTCTAATGGGAGATGAGATTGTGAGTGGTGAAGATTCGGATGATGAGCTAAGATGAACAAAACAACAAGGCCTTACGCTAATTCTAGCGGTTTTCTTGCAAGGTTTTGGTGATGATTTAGTCATTTTTAACTTGGGTTTTGATTTGCTAGATAGTAGTGAGAATGAGGAAGGTGTGAGGATGATCATGGTAAAGCCTTTCAATTTATAGAGGTTAAAAATTGTTGAGAAATGTGTTTGATTTGATGTTGAACCATTGAAGAGATGAGGTTCCTAATGATTTGGAAGTGGGTTGAATACTAGTCATATCACCCAAGTCAATCCATACAAGGAAGATGGAGTGAAGAAGAAAATATTTGCAATAAATGTGTTCTAGTGAGTAGAATTTCCTAACATTCAGATTACCCACGGATTTGAAGGTACCAAAAATTTGGTTCCTTCCTTTATGCCAAAGGGATCCTTGGGTGGATTTTTCAAATTTTTGAATTTTGGTGGGAAATGGATTTCTTATATACCTTAGTAAATAATACTAGTTCTAATAACAATATAAACTAGTTAAGATTGATTTATAAGTGATGGAAGATAATTTGGAATCACGAAAGAGTCGAAATTCAGAAAATTACCTGGAGGATCCACGGCACCAAAATCATACACGGACGGTACCCTAAAAAAGGTGCCGTCTGGTCCGCCTGTACAGATACGGCGGTACCAAAATACATAAAGGACGGTACCAAAATTATGGTGCCGTCTTATCCGTGGAGTGCAGATATTTGGACAGAGTTCGTTTTTAGGTGTCGAGGAAATTTCCGAAACCTGAAATTTTTCTCAAAAGCTGTTATACTAAACATTTCTAGTTAGGAAAAGTAAATAACACATATGTAAACATAGTGAAGCATAGAGTTTGAGCAAGGCTTATTGATTTTCACAATATAGTGAAAATGGGTAAAATTTGATAGCATACTTGTGCTATCCCCCTGCATGAGATTGTTAGCATACACCATTTTTTCAAGTTATATTATCATCCTACATAATAAAAACAACTAAATAGTATCAAACATTAATGATAATGCATTGTTCCAAACACTCCTTAAAGTACCCTTATTTGTCCAATTTCTTGTAAATCTTGTTCATCATCCTACCAAGGCACTTGAACATTCCCTTAGTTTGCTTGAATTCTGCTGATTCATTCTCAATCTCGGGAAGAGATGCGTAATACTCATGAGGTGGAAGATGAGAGCTTGGAAGACCATCCTCGGAGCTATTTGATGATGAAGATGATGAAGTTGGAGGTTTTGCTCTTTTGCCTTTTGTCTTAGCAACTCGAGCATCACTCAAAGGTACAAAGATGTGAGGGATGAGTTCATAGTGGAGGTGCATCCCTTTTGGGGTTGGTGGAATTGGTTCGAAGTTTCTATAGAGACGGGTGAGAAGCATCCCGTATGGAAGAGCAACCGATCCTTGAGTTGGAATATCAATCATTCTTCTAGCTATGTAGTAAGCTAAGTTGAATGGTTGTCGGGTGGATAAGTTGTAGAGCATGTGACATAGGCAGGCGTTTAAGTGATCCCTATTTCCTATGGTGCTAATGATGTTGACTCTAAGTAGTTCCTCCCATTTCTTAAATTCGGGCTTAAGTTCATTTAGCTCCATTCCATATGGATCTCGGTTTACCTCTTTTCCCTTTCGGGTAACTCGGGTTGTATCACTTTTTGGGTTAAAAAGGTGTTCACGGATGACATCCTTATCGGCCAAATGAGTTATGTAGGGAAGAGAGCGGTCATTGATTGTGTCAAGAGCCATGAGTGACCACTTATCCGTGTAGACACAAGTTCCTCGGTTGGGAATTCCTAACACTTGAGCAAAGTTGCTTAAGGTGATGGTGTAGTCGTTTTGGTTGATTCTAAACCTAAGACAGAATTCATCATCGTCTTCATCACTAAAGCCGGTCACACTAGCATAGAATTCTAACACAAACCTAGGACAAATTGGTTCATCGATGTCAAGAAGACAATCGAATTGAATGGCGGCTAGTTCTTCACGAAGATTGGTATTTTCAAGGAAGGATGAGTGAATGGTTCTACCCTCATGGAAATACCTTGATTCTAGACTCTTAAATATTTCTACTTGTTTCTTGGTAAGTCCTTTGGTTTTGTGGTGTTTGGGAATGTAGTTAAGGGTGTCTTTGTGATCATAGAATCTTGCGGCTACCATGGTTATTCCTAAGGACAAGAATTAATATGTTAAAAATGAGAATAAATTTTAACGTTTTTTTGATTCTAGTGTGTGCCTATATGAAAACAATTTGGAGTTGCGGTTATCTCGACTCATTTTATGCACAAAATGGTTTTAGTGGGGTGTTTGGCTAATACCATGAGATAACCCAAATGCTCCTAATTCAATGTGGCTACATTTGAATATACCCGGGAGTGCATATTAGTTATGCAATACCTTTAGTATTCAAGAGCATGCAAGTGATGAAAATTTTAACGTTTCTATTTGTATTAGCAAAAAATGTTTTCCTACAAGTGAGAAGCTTTTCAAAACTTTTGACATGGGGTGTTTGGTTGTTTGAATAAGGCCTTATATTCATTATCTATCAATTAGTGGGAAACATGATTTGTTTATGCAATATGATAATGTAGTACCTAATTTGAATGACTAGTTATGCAATTTGCCAATTGAATTCATATTTGGTATAAAAGCATACATAAAACCCCGTGTAATGATTTGTGATAGTTTTGTGTATAAATAAGAATCCTAGACTCAGAATTAAGAGATGAAACAAAGTTAGGATACTTACAATGATGTTATCTTCAGTGATTAGTGAGTGGGAAGGTGTTAATAATGAGCTTGGTTTAAGTTTTACACATTTTGGTAAAGTGGGTTGTGAGGAAGAGGATGTTATGTATATAGCAGTTTTGCTTCTGTAGACACCACGGACCAGACGGCACCAAATATTTGGTTCCGTCCGTGTTGTCGTTTGGTGCCGTGGCTACAGTAGCAGATACAAGGCAAAATTGTTTTGGTTTGACTTATTCTAATGTTTTAGGCTATGTTTATCCTACATGTTTGGTTCCATTAACCCTAAACCAAGTCTAAAAAGATTAAACGGTTCTCGTTTAAGAGGTTTAGTAAAGATGTCGGCAATGTTGTCTTCGGAGGATACTTTCTCGATTGAAATGTTTCCTTTTTGAACATTGTCGCGAAGAAAGTGATGACGGATTTCAATGTGCTTTGTACGAGCATGTTGAACGGGATTCTTGCTGAGATCGATGGCTCCTTTGTTGTCGCAAAGTATCACAATGTCGTTGAGATGAATTCCGTAGTCTACGAGAGCTTGCTTCATCCAAAGAGCTTGTTGACATGCTTTTCCGGCTGAGACGTATTCGGCTTCAGTAGTAGAGATGGCTAAAGCCGTTTGCTTCTTTGCAAACCATGAGGTGAGACAATGTCCAACAAAAGTGCAAATACCACTTGTACTTTTTCTATCGACATAATCATCGGCATGATCCGAGTCGGCATACACTATGGTTTCTATACCCGTTCCTTTGGGATACCATAATCCTAAACACGTTGTTCCCTTAATATATCTAAAAATCCTTTTTAATGCTTCTAAGTGTGATGCCTTTGGGTTTTCTTGAAAGCGAGCACATAGACAAACACTAAACATAATGTCGGGTCTACTAGCCGTAAGATAGAGTAGGCTACCAATCATTCCTCTATATTTAGTGTTATCTACGGATTCACCTTCTTCGTCCTTGGTGAGTTTAGTGTCCGAGGACATGGGTGTTTTAGTTGGTTTGGAATCTTCAAGACAAAATTTCTTAAGCATGTCTTTTATATATTTAGATTGGTTAAAGAAGATACCATCTTCTAGTTGTTTAATTTGAAGTCCTAGAAAGAAGTTTAACTCACCCATCATACTCATTTCAAACTCGTCATGCATGATTTTAGAGAAATCATTACATAGTTCCTGACAAGTTGATCCGAATATAATGTCATCAACGTATATTTGAACAATAATAATTTGCGATTCCTTTTTCTTAGTAAAAAGAGTATTATCTACTAATCCCATAGTATATTTGTTATCAATAAGAAAAGTCTTAAGACGGTCGTACCAAGCTTTAGGTGCCTGTTTAAGGCCGTATAATGCTTTCTTGTGTTTGAAGACATGATGTGGTTTCTCAAAGTCGGTAAAACCGGGAGGTTGAGCAACATACACTTCTTCGTTAATAAAACCATTAAGGAAAGCACTTTTCACATCCATTTGAAATAATTTAAAGTCATAAGCACATGCATAAGCAAGTAATATTCTAATAGATTCAATTCTAGCTACTGGTGCATAAGTTTCATCATAGTCAATTCCTTCTTGTTGATTATAACCTTGTGCAACAAGCCTAGCTTTGTTTCTAGATACTACACCATTTTCGTCCATTTTGTTTCGTAAGACCCATTTTGTTCCAATTATAGTTTGATCTTTGGGTTTTGGAACTAGTTTCCAAACATCATTTCTAACGAATTGGTTTAATTCTTCTTGCATGGAAATTACCCATGATTCATCTTTTATTGCTTCATTTATGGTTTTTGGTTCAATGGTGGATACAAAACAAAAATGATTACTTTGATTTTGAGCTTGTGACCTTAAGGTTCTTTGATTAAGTTGTCCTATGACCTTTTCTAATGGATGACTTTTAGATTCTTGGATGTTGACAATTTCATTATTTGATGGTTCATCTTCCTTGTTATTATTAATTTGACTTTCTATTATTTGACTTTCAACTAAGTCATCATCTACCAAAGGTGATGTCTTAGAGGGAGGTGGACTTTTGTCAAATGTTATGTTCAACGATTCCTCGACTATCATTGTTTCTTTATTTAGGAAAATGTAAGCTTTACTAGTTTGAGAGTAACCAAGAAATACACCTTCATAAGACTTTGGGTCAAACTTGGTGAGATAATCCTTAGTATTAAGAATAAAGCATTTACAACCAAAGACTCAAAAATATCCTAATGTTGGCTTTTTACCTTTATAAAGTTCATATGGTGTTTTGTTTAGGAAAGGACGTATTAAGACTCTATTTAAAATATATGTAGAAGTGTCAACGGCGTTACACCAAAACTTTTGAGGAATGTTTTGTTCATTAAGCATTGTTCTACTCATTTCTTGAATTGTTCTATTTTTACGTTCTACTACTCCATTTGATTGAGGTGTTCGTGGAGCGGAAAAGTTATGTGTTATACCATTTTATCACAAAAGTTTCCAAATTGAGTTTCGTTGTCAAATTCACGACCATGATCCGTTCGGATCGACACAATTTTGACACCTAGAAGATTTTGAATTTTCTTGCTAAGTATTTCAAATTTATCAAAAGCTTCATTTTTGGTTTTCAAAAATAACGTCCAAGTAAACCTTGAGTAATCATCTACTATGACCAAAGTGTATAAGTTGCCTCCATAGCTTCTTATAGCGGATGGTCCAAACAAGTCCATATGTAATAATTCTAGACACTTAGATGTGGACACCATATTTTTAGATTTGTGACTACTATGTGTTTGTTTACCAATTTTGCAAGCGTCGCAAAAGTGTTGGTCATATTTTAGTTTTGGTAAATTCCTAACCAACTCTTTTGAAGAAAGGTTTTGTATAAGTCTCATATTAGCATGACCTAAGCGTCTATGCCAAAGAGATGAGCTATCGTCTAATGTTGTTAAGCAAAGTTTGTCATTATATGTTTTATCTATTTTCATGACGTATATGTTATTTTTCCTAACTCCTTTAGCTATGGTGATACCATCTTTTAGTATTTTACTACCATTTTCATCAAATAGTACTTTATACTTTTTATCACATAGTTGGCTAATACTAAGTAGATTAAATCCTAACCTATCCGCATGAGCAACATTTTCAATAGTTAGAGAGTTATGAGCAATCGTACCTTTGCCAATGATTTTGCTTGTGAGATTGCTACCGAAAGTGACATTACCTCCGTCATACTCTTGGTATGATGAGAAGAGACTTTTTTTGCCCGTCATGTGTCGTGAGCATCCACTATCTTTTATCCATTCATCAGGTTCCAATCCAACTTTCAAGCATACCTAAGAAGCAAATAACTCAAACATTTGGTCCCCAATATCTCATGGGTCCGTTTGGGTTAAACATACCATTTATTTGATTCATGTATGGAAATGATGGGTAAGAGTTCCATGGCATGTAATCTGGAGTTTGATATGGTCTAGGAAAGCTTTGATTCCAACCGTTGTGTTGGTAGTTAGGTTGAACGTTGTGGTTGCTCTTAGGAAAGGGGCGTTTGGCAAAAGAAGTTTTATATCGTTATTGAGTAGTTTTTGATCTAAATTCATTTTTAACAAGTCCTACTCCTGATATAATGGCTGGTTTTAGTTTAACATTATCATTGGTTTTCTTTGTTACTTTAACAAATTCAGTACGGTCCGTATTGCGAACATTCTGTTCTGCTGAAGTACCCGCGGTACCATTTTGCACAACGGACGGAACCCTTATTTTGGTTCCGTCTGGTCCGTGCTGTACTGTAGCAATTTTGACAGAATGTTCGTCCTTTTCGGCCGTTTTGTTTTGACTCTTTGGAATTAATACTTCATTAAAACCTAGCCCATTCATGTCTCCTGGTGTTTTATGGATTTTAACTATTTCATTGGCAAGAGCGATGTTTTTGTTAAACCTTTTAAACTTAGAATTATTTTCTATTAGAACTTCTTGTGTGAGCTTTAGTTTTTCTATTTCAAGATTAAGCTCTTGACATGATTTACAATCATCGTCATTTGCTTTTCCTTTTTCAAGTCGTTTTGCTTTTTCTTTTAACTCATATACCTCATTTTCCAAAAACTCCTTTTTGGTTTTTAGAAATTTATTTTTAGTTATGATTTTTAGACTTAGCTCACACAATTGATTATATTGTTTTTGCAAGGTGTCATCATCTATAGAAGAATAAGAAGAGTCGGAAAGTACCTCATTTGACTCATGTGTCATTAGAGCGATCTCTTCCTTGCTTGATTCTTCATCGTCTTCACTATCACTCCAAGCACCACTTACAAAAGCTCGTTAAGTTTTGCTTTTAGGTGGCTTGGGACATTCTCCTATGAGATGATTTGCATCACCACATCTAAAACACTTTCTTTCACCTTTACTCTTCTTATCATCCCGATCTTTTCGGAATGGTTTCTTTTCTTCTCGAGGTTGTCTTACAAACTTTCCTCTTCTTCTAAAGAACTTCTTGAAACTCTAACGGCCATGGCATACTCCTCATCTTCACTACCGGAACAAGATTCACCATCATCGCTTGATTCCGCCTTTGCTTTAAGAGCAACGGATTTGATCTTCTCCTTTCTTCCTTTGATGATCTCCGAATCTTTCTCCATTACCATTTCGTGAACTTTGAGGTTGCCAATTAGCTCGTCTGGTGACATTATTGAGAGATCTTTTGATTCTTCAATAGCGGTCACTTTAGCTCTCCATTTGGGATGGAGTGCTCTAAGAAATTTCCTGACAAAGTTCTTACTACGAAAAGATTCATCAAGTGCTTTAAGTGATGTAATGATAGTGTTAAAACGAGCAAAGCCACAATCAATGGTTTCATCTTCAGGGATAACAAATTGTTCATATT